>BPLR01013081.1:0-28481 GCA_021605095.1 Caerostris extrusa
AGATAGGCTTCATTTCCTAAAAATGGCAAATAACCAACTACTGGCAATCCTATTGGTCCAGGAGGTAAATTCTTTTCGCGCTTTAACCAACCAATACAGCACAAAGCAGCAACTACTCCAACAAGCAAGTCCACCTTATACCTTTCTAAAATTTCATAAAATACTTCGACGTTTCTCTCCATTAGGAAAACGAAAATAGTAATCTCCCATACACACTGTAATAGTCATGTATTTTCGTTAATGCTGCTGTACTTTTCACTCTAAAAGTAGAGATATCATCTGCTGTTTTATGATATGAAGGTTAAATTTTTTTATTAAAATGATAACAGTATTGGTTTAATTTTAGTGCGAAAGAATTTAATCAACTTTGCTTATCATGAATAACACAGACTAGAATTTTTTCCCAAAACTTGATTTATCCCTAAGTTTGAAGCCATCAATATGATACACGGGATGATTATAATTAAAGTCCCACATTAAAATTCTATCAAAAAGAACACTCGTCACAATGAGTTCAAATTGGAACTGAAGATACTTGAAGAAGCGAAAAAAAGGCATGACATCAAAAAAGTTCAAAAAAAAAAAAAGTTCCTCTGATTTTTCCCATCCAATTTGATATGACCTTGCTGTGGTGGACAGTTACATAACTGTTGAATGACTTGGAAGTCATTTTTTTCAGTCAAAAAAAACCGAAACACTCAAGCACATTGAACACTAAAGTTGGTTGAATGTGTAACTCATGCGAAATATGTCGTCATTTCGATTCAAAATATCACTGGCAGCCGAATTCACTTTCTTTGTGCCGCTTACAGCGCCATCTATTAATACACTTTGGAACGTTTTTGATGCTGTATTATTTGTGTAAAATAAATATTAGAAAAATAAATATTAGAAAGTGTAAAATAAATATTAGGATGTATTAATGTGCAAAGTATGCATTAGCATATACATTTGAATATGTTTTTGATTAATATGCTTATTTTAATGTATGTATTAAACAGAAAAGGAAAATAAAATAAACATATTAATTAAAAGCATAAAAAATAAGCATATTAATCAAAAATTTATTCAATGTGAGCGTAATTTAATGTGTGCTAATTTTATGTATTAATGTGTGTATTTTACATAATTTTGTAACATTTCACCAATGATAGTAGCTATAAATGAAAAAAATCAGTTCAATCTTGTATATTAGCTTATTAAACAATAGTACTTAAAATATACACTTTATGTTTCACAAAGATAATTTTAATATATCTAGAGATATCATCTTGATGGTTTCAAATTTAGGGATGAAATCAAGTTTTACGGAAAAACTCATTTAAAGTTTTTATCTGTAAAAGTATTATTTTTACTGAATTGTATTCTTATTTATATTATATAACTAACGCACTGAAAATATGAAAATTGTTTTGGAAGCTGAAATGTTTTTATAACAAAAATGTTTAATAAAAAAAATTGCTCCAGACAGTTGAAAATCGATTTTATCAACGTAGTTGGATATCTTTAAAAATTTATTGTTTTAAAGCATAAAGAAAAAGTTACGTTAAGATTACATAACAAGTATTTTTCTGATATGCATAGATAGAAGTAACCTTAAATTTGAAAAACAAATTGAATAACTTCTTTTCTTTTCTAATAAAACCATAATTAATTTTAGCACGTTGTTTTGTCTATCAACATAAACACAACAATAACATAAAATAATGCAAATTATCAAATGAAAAAATTCATTAAATTATTATTATTATTATTAATGAATTAATTAATTAAATTGTTATATATTTTATTCATTCAGTTTTGAATTTCGTGCATTTTTTTCAAAATTTCTTGTTTTAAGAGATAATAATCTGCATTAATGATTTTTAAAAGCAATGCAATAATGATTTTTAATAATACATGAAGAAAATAAGAACACACTTTATTAATACTACTATATTATTAACCAATAATTAAAAAAACGTAAAAAGATTATCTTTGGTTTGCCTTTGGTTTGCTTTGGTTTGTCTCAAAGCCGTATTGAGTGGATTACAAATTCAATGATCGTTGCAATTGGTCGTGTCTATTCAAATGAGAAGTTCATTACTGTGCGCAAATCCAATATTATTTTCTGTACCTCAGTTGCATGAAGCATTCTAATACGCATTTCGCTGGAATCAATAATGACAGCTTGGTTTGTGTTTACATGACTTTTTTCCTTGCAAACAAAATTACCGAAGATCGTATACTTATTGTTTGAGTGGCAAATTTCATGAGTTAAATTAATAAATTGTTTAAATAGCTGAGCACGAATCTCTTTTTTTTGCTGTTGTAAATCAGTGGACCCTATGCAACCTACCCTACTAACGCTACTCATGAGTACCAATAGCACATCAACATATCAAATGTGGATATTGCCTTCCGTAACGGATTTTACAGGTAGCTGCCTCACATTTGCATGATGATTCTGATTCTTCATAAGAAACATTTGTGCATACTGGCAAATTTTCCATCAAATACCGTAAATAATTCATACAATTCGTTTTAGTATCTAGACCGTAAATAATGAGTGCAATTTGCAACTTTAGCTGCTTCAGACATGACGCTGCTACCATACTAAGAGGCAAGGGGCGTGATGGTCGAGTGGCTACTGCTCTGGCGCTAGGTAACACACGTTTCGAGTTCTGGCGGTGTCATGGATGTTTGTAGTGGTTCGGAAACCACTTTAAACCGTAGGTCCCGGTCTAATAGGATCGCAGAGCATTGTGGGGGTAGTCTTACTCGCGTCCGTAGCATATCTACAAGTTACACATACCCTTTGGGTAGTGCCAAATGAGTAACAGCAGTGCATCCCTTGCTTATGGTATAAAGTATAAACTGTCTCTGTATTGCCAGCTACATTAGACCACACCATGGTAACGCTCTCATATACCCTAACTGTGCCATTTGGGCTAATTATCTTATTTAGAAAAGGGTTTTTTATCGGAAAGAAATGGGAATTGATGCTATTTCATAATCTTCATTCCTTTTTTTTTTTTTTTTTTTTTTTTGATAATATGAGGGAATCATTGTCGTCAACAATTGAAATAGGTCTCGCAAACAATATTGTTTAAAAAAATGTGAAGTGCCTCTGTTCTCGATTTATTTAGCAACCATGTCGTAACAAATGCCGCCATCAGATAAAGAAATCATTCAACTCGTGTTTCATAATAACTTTCGCTTTAGTTGCGGTTCGATATCTGTATGGCTTGTTTCTTCCTGTTTATTGTATTGATATTCGAAAGTAGAACGTGATTGTTTATTTGTGAGGGGGGGAGTATTGAAGAGAGCTTCATTTTAATGCGAATGATAGAATTTTCCGGTTGTTATTGTAGTTAAAAATTGAGAAATCATTTCCAAGAATATTACTACTTTATTTCTAAATAAGTTAGATTAAAAATTTTATTTTTTTCTGATGAATTGGACCCACTATTTTGAATCACACTTGTTATTTTAAAACACTTTATTGCTGCTAACCCCTGGTGTTACTCCCTTTATCCCTTTACTGTTGTTAATCCCCTGGTGTTAGCCCCTTTATCCATTTTATTGTTGTTGATCTCCTGGTGGTATTAAATTTAAATAATGAAATATATGTATGACGCAATTTTAATATAATGTAATTTATTTAAAGCACTATATTAAATAAACTGTAAAAATGTATGTTTTATTTAACATAAAATAATATATTATTGCGTGTATACAATATGAAAAAAAATAACAAAACTTGTTGAAAAGATAATGTAATTTATTTAAGATTTATAACTCTATATAATGCCATATAATTGCTTATTTAAAAATCATATATATATATATATATATATATATATATATGTATATATATAACACAATATTAATATAATGCGATATATTTAAAGCACTATATTAAATAAACAGTAAAATTTTATTTTTTACATAACATAAAATAATATATTATTGAGCGAATCAATGTGAAAAAAATAACAAAACTTGTTGAAAAGATAATGTAATTTATTTAATATATATATATAATGCTATAGCTTTATATAATGCCTTATAATTGCTCATTTAAAAACGCATATATATATATATATATAACACAATATAATGTGATTTATTTAAAGCACTATATTAAATAAATTATGAAATTTTATGTCTTACATAATATAAAATAATATATTATTGAACAAATACAACATGAAATAAATAACTAAACTTGTTGAAAAGGTATAGTAATTTATTTAAGCTATTATATAATCTATAGCTTTATATAATGCCTTATAATTGCTTATTTAAAAACAATTAAATTGCATATATATAACACAATATCAATAAAATGTGATTTATTTAAGCTCTATATTAAATAATATATAATAATAACATACTATTGTGTTCGAAAAGTAAGACCAAATTTCAATTTAAAATTCCGGGGATTTTGGAATTTAATTTTTTTCTTTTTTTAGGTTGCTGGCACTGTCCTTGACATGTGTATGAAATTGGACGTCAAAATATTCATTAGTGTTTGAGTTACGCTTGGTTTTGTGAGACACTAAAAGTGATTCCGGCGATTTTTGAAACGTCTGAATTCATTCAGCAAAGAACTTACATTACATTTTGTTTGAAAAAACGTATAGAATGTTGCAGAAGGCATTCGGTCAGCATTCCTATATCGGAAAGAAATGTTTACAAGGGGTACACAGTTCAAAGAACGCAGAGAACGCGTTGAAGACGAAAAGCCCTCTGGTCGACCATCCACCTCAACCGACAAAGCTCACGTCCAAAAATTAAAGATTTGGTGCTCGCAAACCGTCGATTTACAATTACGGACCTTGCTGATGATGTTGGAATTTCAAAAGGATCGGTCCATTCCATTTTGGGCCTCAAACGTGTCAAATCTCGATTAATAACGAAAACAGTGAATGCGTAAATTTACTCTGCATTAATTCTTCGTGACTTTTTTAGCCAAAAATGAAACCCGTATCATTCCACAATCACCGTATTCACACCGTGCGACTTCTGTCTATTCCCTAAGCTCAAAAGACCACTCCGGGGACACCTCCGGAGTCGATTGAAAGAGATTAAACGTGAATCGCCTCTCGCTTTGAAGGCCATTCTTGGCGATGACTTTTTAGCATGCATTGAAAATTGGGAAAAAAATTGGCACGAGTGCGTTGTGTCTGGACAGTATTACTGTGAAGGCGATGAAATAAATTTGGAATAATAAATGGTTTTTGAAAAAAAAAAAATGATTGGTCTTACTTTTTGGGCACAGTAGTGTAATTTTATTTTATGTTATGTAAATTATAAGTTTTACATAACATAAAATATTATATTATTGAACGTATACCAAATGAACTGATAACAAAACTTGTTGAAAAGATAATGTAATTTATTTAAGCTTTATATAATCTATGGCTTTATATAATGCTTTATCTTGCTTATTTAAAAACACAATCATCATAACTAATAAAGGATGATAAAAATATATGGGATTTTTATGTATTTATATAATATATATATCTGTGTGTGTGTGATATTGTTTATTTGTATTATAATGTTTATATGTTGTGTTTTATTATTTTATTATTTACTTGTGTTCCTAGTGTCCTTGGGGAGATGTATTTTTTTTGGGAGTGGCGCTCAAAATGACCTTCAAAAAAAATATTATTCATTCCTCTAACCTTCTTCCACATTCTCCAGTCTGGCCACGTGCGGCGAAGGTTGGAGAATCGTGTTTTATTATATAACATCTCGATTGTTAATCCTTGAGTCTTAAAACAAAACCGACGTCCGAAAAATATGTTTTTGCCCAACTGCATCCCGATAGACATTTATAACCGTTCTATCAAAATGTATTTCTCTAATTTTCCACTTCAATTGAAAATGTAATTCCCTTTTACTTTCAGAGTGAACGGTTTGAGATTTATTGGTGGAATGGACTTCGAAAGTAATAAAAATTCGTTCAACCTTAAATATTTTTCGTTGATTTGATGTTGAAATTTTCATCATCTTTATAATACAAAAGATGACAACTTATTTGATTTAGAATCGGAAAATTATGTGCGGAAAAACGGAAAATTAGTCATGAATAGGGTTTATTAAATTATCGATATTTTATGAAAAAAAAAATTCACTTAAAATGGAAACTTTTAATTATATAAATAAATGTACAGAATTGTTTTCAAAGAAAATTTTTTTTTTTATATAAATATGAGCCCTTTTTCGAGTCAAACGCTATGCAAGTAAATATAATAAAACTATGGGTTAATGTATGTCCACTATGCGTTAATGTATATTCAAGTAAATATAATAAAACATTAATATTGTGTATGAGTAAAAAAAATATTTTTTAATTAATTAAATATAATAGTAAAAAACAGAGTTGTTTGCATTTTTTAACATTTCATTTTGCCTAGAAACCTAGAAAATATTCATCTAAACAAACATCAAATTACAAAACAAACTGTATATGAAATTGATTTGGAGAATAATTGATTTGAGAGAATTTCAATGGAATTCAAACCATTTTAATAATATATCATAAAGCTAAATTACGGAGATGCAATGTTTATTAAATATTTAATATTTTCTAGCAAAACAAAATTATTGAGAGACAATTTTTATTAAATATTTAATAATTCATAATAAAACAAAATTTCATTTTCATTGATTCTTTTTCTAGAAAAATATTATTGTTGAATTCGTAGGTTAATAATCCTGTTTTCTTATTATATATGACTCTTTAAATTTTCAATAAATATATATTTTTAATACAATTTTAAAACTAGATTTCATTTTCAATTATTCAAATAATTGAAACAAATCTAGAAATATTTAATGTCCTTTAAAGTATTGAATTAAGTCTATACATATTAGTTTTTACTGTTTATATATATACATATATATATATATTTTGAAATAAAAATTGAATTGCAACATGAGATTGCTTTCTAAGGATATGTCATAAGAGATTCTCATATTTTTCTTCTGAAACTTGTATATATTTTAAATAAAACCATAACATACATCTTTTTCAGTATCAAACTAACAGTTTATTAAATTTAAAAGTCTTTTCTCGATAACTACTATTTCACTGACTATTTTAGAAATTTTAAATGCGATTTATAGTAAAGAAAAACAATAATTACATAAAAGTCTCGTAATGCAATCCAAATGCCCTTTTTCACAAAAAAAAAATATAATCCAAATTTTCCTTTCAGTTTTTTTTTTCGATAATTTATTAATTTTGTGAACTCTAAATAATATTTCATTAATTTCTGAGTTAAGTATTTTGATTTAAATTTATAATAAATTTTTAATATCCTATTTTTATCTTTTTTTTCATGTCTACACGTAATTAATATGAAGTCGTGTAGGCAATCTGCTTTTAATGCTGACCGAATATATGTAATTATCGAATATAAAGATCCACATTTATATTTCACTTTGTTTGTGATAGTTTAAAAAATTTCATAAACACTCATTTTTTATAGTTATTTAATCAGAGAATATGTGATTTTTATTCTGAAATAGTTAAACATAACTATCAAACAAATTTTAGAACACTCTAGTTTCACATCAATACTATCTAGCGTAAATAAAGAGATTACCAATAACATAACTAGAGAGAAAATACAAAACTGTATTATTGGCTAACACTGTCTTCAGTTATACTCTAAGACTAAAGCCTGGTGGCCAATTGGCTAGCGGTCCGGTCTTTGGTTCGAATCCTAGCGGTAGCATGGATGCTTGTGAGTGGTTCGGAAACCACGTTAAACTGTAGATCCCGGTCTAATTAGCCTAGAGTGTGCAAAAAATGACTTTAGTGGGACAATCCACAGTAAAGCAAAGTGACAAACCAAACTAAAACTGGAGTGTCCAAACTTTGGCCCGCAGCCCATTACCGGCCCTAGAGCATCATCCAGCCGCCACAGTGCTTTGTAAACACAATGCACAGTACTTTGTAAAATTTAAAATGCAAATAAATCATATAAAATAATAATAATTTTTTATGTAAACACCCATTAACAAACAATAACTGTCAAAATGAACTGAGCCTTTTAACTATAATTAATAATATGAGATATGTCCTAATAATTTACAGTAAGTGACGTGTATTGATGAATCACATAACAAAATTAAACATTATAATTATGATTAAGGAGATTTATGGAGCCGTAATTTATCACTGATAAATGTTTACAGTTTTGGATCAAGTTTACTAGTGGAGATTATCAGCAGCGACTTCAATTGCTCATCAGATAACAGGGATTTTTAAATATTTTTGGCATATTTAATTTTGGAGAATGTTCACACTAATAAGTAGTTCACGCTGATAAGCAGGGATGTCAGGTAAGTTCTTAATTTTGGAGAATGGTCAAAAAGCTACAATCCACACCCTGTGCCTTAGATACAGCATTAGCCGGCTAGTTCCAAATCGAAAATTTACTCATAATTGAAAACTATAGTATGTTGGTATGGTTAGCTAGCTCGGTCTTGGTTCTTGGGATTTAGTAGAAGAGTCTGTGTCCTTTAGGCAAAAGGTTTGGAAATTCCTGTTCTAATATTACATCAGCATCAGCATGAGTAACGCAACATCCCCATGATGGACCAAGGCGTCTCCCTACTGGCAGATTTCGAGTAAGGAGATGTTTTTTTTTTTATATTGTAGGCCTACTGTCAGCCCTACTCTCATATTAGACTGGTACCTACGGTTTAAAGTGGATTCGAACCACTACACACATCCTTGTTACAGCAGGGATTCGAATCCGAAACCTGTGACACCGAACGCCAGAGCGCTAATACTCGGTTATCAGGTCCCGCTCTAACAATACTAACATTTATAATTTCAGTGAATGTTGCTAGCTAAAAAAATTATTTTATATATTAAAATCTTAAAAAGATTTCTGAGATCAACAATGAAACCTATGTGATTTAAAACTCTTGCAATATTATCCAAACAACGTAAGAAATTGAATATAATTCTGTCTTTAATACTTTTTCAAAGAAAAACAGCAAGATTATTTAATTTTTCTCTTTATAATGAATAAATCTATGGATTTATTCGGATTAATTGATCGCTGTAGATCATATTAATTTTTGTTTTAAATAGCATACAACCTCCGTTTTTGTTTTCTCCTTTTAAGATAATTTAGTAAAAATTGCAATTTAAATTAAAAGTTGTTAACAATTAATTAAAAAAAATTTACAATTAGTTAAAAAATTTAATAGTTCATTAAAAATTATTAATAATTAATTTAAAAATTGTTGACAATTAATTAAAAAAATAACAATTAATTAAAAAAATTAACAATTAATTTAAAAAAATTAACAATTTTAACAACTTTAAATGTTTTTTGCAATGGGTTTTGGATAAAACATTTATATTTTTTAAATAATAAACTATTTAATTTTATGGAAAATTTTGATCCCGCACTTTTTTGGAGACATATATACATGCAACACATATTCAAATCTTTGCGGAAAATACGTAAAAGACAAATGCGTAACACATAGCACGTTTTATTTATTTTTTGCCAATTATAAGAACATATACTAATTAACACATAATTAATTTTTTACACGTAGCAAATTAAATTCCTTTCCTTAACTTAATGGAGTCCAATTTATTCAAAATTAATTCTATTCACACACACATCATCTCTAGTGCATTCTCGTAAATATGGATAGTAATAAATATTTAATTTTGTTTTTAAATAGCCTACAACTTCCGTTTTTGTTTTCACCATTTATGATAATAAGTAAAAATTGTAAAACAATTTAAATTAAAAATTGTTAACAATTAAAATTAAGAATTGTTAACAATTAAATTTTCTGCAATGCGTTTTTTGGGTAAGAATTTTATTTTTTTAAATAACAAGCTACTTAATTTTAAGCAAAATTTTAACCCCGCACTTTTTTGGTGACATAAATGTATGCATGCAACAAATATTCAAATCTTTACCTAAAGATCTTTACAAATGATCTTTACAACAAATATTCAAATCTTTACTTTACTTTAAATATTTATTTAGTATTCAAATCTTTACTTATTCAAATCTTTTCAAAATTACTTAAAAGACAAATGCATAACACATAGCACGGTTTACTTTATTTTTGGACAATTATAACAATTTATAAATTTCGCATACAGTAATTAATACTTTATTAATTTTTTACACGTAGCTGATTAAATTCCTTTCCTTAATGTAATGAAGTCTAATTTATTAAAAAAATTCTATTCATACGCACATCAACTCCAGTCACATAAACATGGACAGCAATCGATATTTAATATAAATAAAAGTCACGTAATATATGCCTATTTAACCTATTTCTTTCAGCAGTTTATACTAATTTGCACATTTCATTAAAACTAATTAAATTTAATTAATTTTTGTGCGTTATCTGCTTGAATTTTTCTTTGATAAAACCATGAATTTTAATTTCCGGGAAACATGGTAGTTCCAGTTATTTGAATTCACGCAGACAACCAACAACAGTGTCAATGAAAGACACGTTTCTTTTTTTTTTCCCCTCCAGTGTTTCATGCGTCAAGTATTGGAACACGTCGCTGAGAAAGAGAAGGAGAAAAGGAGGAGCAAGATAACCAGTTTAGATAAGGACGAAGTAGCTTACTAGAGGACTGTGAGGAGAATGTTGGAATCAGAAGTGATCTTCACAATCAACTCGCATGTTGTTATGGATGCGGAATTTCTCCTTTCAAATCTGAGCCACTGGGCTAAAACCCATCTGGCCACCTCCACTTTGGTCGTTGCTTTGTCCGTGGGTTGGATTCTGCACTGGTTCATCCAGAGACCAGACAGGAATTTGAAGCTGCCCCCTGGTCCATGGCTGAATTTGCCATGGATGGGCTACTTGCCCTTTCTGGGAACGGACTTCGTCAAAGGTTTTGCAAGGCTCAGGAAGAAATATGGACCTGTGTACAGGTTGGTAAAAAGTTTATTTTCGTAAAAAATGAATGCAGTAATTCCCAGTCTATTATCCGTGGATTGTAAGTTAAAAATTTTAGAATTTTGGGATGCGAATTGTACGACATTATAGGAATGCTTATAATAGTATTATAGGAAGGCGTATAATAATATGATAGGAAGGCGTATAATAGTATAGTAAGATTATAAGAATAAGCGTGTAAAATAGTATTAGTGAGTGTATCCGTATAATAGTATTATGGGAATGAGTGTAATAAGATTATGGAATGCGTATAATACTATTATAGAAATTATGTATAATAGTATTATAGGAATTATGTATAATAGTATTATAGGAATGTGTGTAATTAATAAGATTATAGGAATGCGTATAATGGATAAGATTATAGGAATAGGCATAATAGTATTATCCGTATAATAGTATAATAAGAATACAGGAATGCTTATGCTAGTATTATCCGTATGATAATGTTATAGGAATTATGTATAATAGATTATAGGAATGCGTATAATGTTTGGTTATTTATTTATTTCTGGAAGTTTCATAAAAATTCTTTTTTTTTTCCTTCTTGTTTTTTTTTTTCTTTCTTTCTTTCTTTTGTACATTTGCTACCTGAGAATACTTTTGAAGAAAATAATTGGCAGGGGAGTAAAATAAATAACCTTCTAAACAAAATGAAATAAACATATAATTTATGAAAGAGAGACGGATTTTCTAAGAGTAGACAAACAACGTTGGTGAAAACGCTTTACAAAAATCCAAATCAATAATGAATTGTAATAATGATTTAAATGTTCGCCTTTTTAAGCAAATATGAAGATTACAAAACATTAGAAAAATATCTTTTGCCTTCACCCTAATTCTTAAGTGTATGCATCTCTCTCCGATTTTAAATTTGCAACACAATTTTTTTTAAATAATTGTGACACGAATAATTTTCTTTAAAATTAAATGTCCGTAATGCAAATTTTATTTCCTCTCATTATCGAAAGAGTTGTTTATTAATATTATGACACAGAAATAAAAACAAAACTTCATTGTTATATGTCACACATGTCAAAGAACAGATTATCTATTCTGTGTGATATCGTCTTTATGATAACGTAATAGGATTTAGATTTAAATCTGCCTTAAATTTTAAACAACTTTTGAAATAAAAAAAAATTTTCAAAATAAAGTTTGAATTTAATAATAGTTTTTATTTAGTAACTTTTACTCTAAATAATAAAATAATTTCATGAATAAACTTAATAATACCGGGTAAATTAATTTCACTGATATACTGTTTAATACTATTTGATAAAACTTAAGAGCAATCTTAGCTAACTAGTACTTTCAAAGAGGCACGATGGCCGAATGACTACCGCTCTGGAACTTGATGTTTTAGGTCTCGGATTCGAGTCTCGGCGGTGCCGTGGATTCTTGCAGTGGTTCGGAATCACTTTAAACCGTAGGCCCCGGTCTAGTATGACTACTACTACTACACTACACCACATCACTGTGCCCTATACTGTTTGGCAATGATGTGGGTGAGAAGCCTGACTGAGCTATGTGACTGGGACCTAAATGGATTTCGAACCACTGCAAACATCCTGGCATCGGCATCGCTGGGATTCGAGCCCGAAACCTCGAAAAAACCTGTGGCACCATGTGCCAGAGAGCTAGACACTCGATCATTTAAGCTCCGGTCTAATATGACAGTAAAGCATCGGGCTGGCAACCCTACCCCCGTAAAATAAAACATCTCCTGTTTCGAAATCTGCCAGTTAGCACACGGGGCCCTTGCCTCATCATGGGCTGTAGTGACGTGGAGTTAATTAGTTCATACTTTCAAAATCTTACTCATACATTTTACTGTAGAAAAGCTTTGAATACAACTTTTTTAAAGAATTGAAAAAAGAACATTATAGAGTTCTGTATAAATTTTTTTTTTTTTGTCGCTTTACGATCATTTTGTACGCACTTAGGGATAATTAGACTGGTACCTACAGTTTAACGTGTATTCCGAACCACTCACAAAACATCTATGCCACCTCCAGGATTCGAAGCTGAAGCCTGTGGTACCAAGGGACAGAACGTTAACCAATTGGCCACGATCTTTTATGTTAACTCCAATGTTTTAAAATTAAAAAAATGCTTTTAAGGAAAGTTTTCGCACATTACATAATACTTAATCTTAAAAAAAAATTTTAATAGCTCGTTTAAACGAATTATAAATATTTATATTACAATAAATTCTCTAAGTTATCTCAATTTTATTTTATTTAATACATGATTAGAAAATAATTAAATTCCTGTACAACATCATCATTTAATTATTTTCAAGGACTCTTTCAAAACATTGTAACAAGATTTAAAATTTAAATAATTCTATTCGTTTCATGTTTAAATGGTTAAATAATAAGAAACTTCCGATGAATAACTAATTCAGTAGTTAAATTTTGTTATTTTATGTCTGTCCTTACTTTCCTTATTTCAATGATCGTCATTAAAGTATAAACATCTGGAAGTACAAAAACTTGAAATGTTTCCTACGTGAATTTCTTTCTGAGGTTATCTGAATAAGGTTAAACGGGCAATTCAAATTGATACACTTCCAAGGCAATCGCCGGATAATGACAGCGGTTTTTTGTTTTTTCCTTTCCTTTAGACCTTGAAACGTGTCACTTTTTTCCCCAAGATCACCACTCATATAAAAGCATTCTGATTATATAACAAAGTTGCAGAAAGGATCGCCTGGGTTTCGATACGTGGTTGGGTTCAGTAAATATATTTTTTTGAAGAATAACTAATCATTCAGGTAAAAGTCCATACGAAAATATTCAACTTATATAATCTTAACAGCATTCAGCCGCTACTTATTGATATTTCTTATTCTTACAAGTAAAGAATAAATCAAAATTTACTACTATTTTTTTTTTTCCATGTGATAAAAATGTTGGTATAAAAAAAAGAAATTCGAATAGTAGAGTTTTTAATTGACAAAGTCTTAATTATCGAATTGAAATAGACCCAATTATTGTATTGCAATAGATGTTGTTCTTACTAATTCCCTGGTGCAGATGTTGTTGTTACTAATTCCCTAAGCCTACGCCAGGTGCAGAGACCCCGTCGCAGGCGACGTCCATGGCTAAGGGTAATATGTTAAGTTAAGATAAAGATTAAGTTAAAGACTTTAGAGAGGAACCACGAGGGCTGAAGACTGTTTAAACCTCACGACAACGCTCTGCAGTCATATAAGAACGGGACTTACGGTTTAAAGCGGATTCCGAACCACTACAAACATCCATAGCACCGCTGGGACTCGAACTCGAAACCTGGGGCACCGAGAGCACTAGTCACTCGACCATCAGGCTCGTTATTTACCACTAAAAAGTATTATTTGTTTTTAGATTATTTATTTATCATTAGTTAACATAGGTAAGATTTGAGTGCTCTGTACCACAAGCATCATGTTCAAGTCCCAAATATGCCATGGAAGCTTGTAGTGGTTCGGTATCTACTTTAAACAGTAGGTCCCGGTCCCATACGATTGTTTGTCATAGGACATATAACGGTGCCCAGTAAATAGAAAACAACATCTCTGGTTCCTGAATCTGGCTAAAGACTTTCGCCCACCATGAGACTCGAGTTATTGAAAAAGAAGAAGAATATGACACAAATTCTGATGATTTTTTTGGCAAAATCTTGAATAGTTTCTTATTTTTATTTGAATGAAATCTATGTTTAAGTAATAATAATTTATGGTTTCAATTTTAATGATATTGTAGAAGATACCGATACAGAAGTTACTCTAGATACAGCAACTGAAAACTAGATACAGCAAAGCGAGCGGCGATTCACATTGAATCTCTTCAATCAACTCAAAATGGTTTCCCAGGAGTGGTTTTTTGAGTTTTGAGTTAAAGGAATAGCTAGAGATCGTACGGTGTGAATAAGGTGGTTTGTTGAACGATAAGGGTTTCATTTTTGGCGAAAAAGTCACGAAGAATCAATGCAGTGTGAGCTGGCACTTTTAGTGTTTTTGTACCAATCGTGTTTGACGTGTTTGAGGTTCAAAATGGAATGGACCGATCCTTTTGAAATTCCAACATCATCAGCAAGGTCTCTAAATGTAAATCGACGGTTTGCAAGCACCAAATCTTAATATTTTGGCCGTGAGCTTCGTCGGTTGAGGCTGATTGTCGACCAGAGGGCTCTTCATCTTCAACGCGTTCTCTGCCTTCTTTGAACTGTTTATATCATTTATAAACATTTCTTTCCGTTATAGGAATGCTCACCGAATGTCTTCTGGAATATTCTATATGTTACCGCAAACAAAATTGAATGCAAGTTCAATTTTTTGCTCAATGATCAAAATTGCCGGAATCAGTTTCAGCGTCTCACAAAGCCAAACGTAACTCAAACACTAATGAATATTTTGACGTCCAATTTCACACAGATGCCAAGGCCAGTGCCAGCAATCTAAAAAGAAGAAAAAAATTGAAATTCCTTAAGCCCCAGGAATTTTAAATTGAAAATGGATCTTACACAGTAGTATTACCTACATGATGTGTTGTTCTAATGCAGCTGGCAATACAGCGATAGTTAATCTTGGTACTATAAACCAGGGCTAGACCGCTGTTACTCATTAAGCATTACAAAGGGGCACGTTCAGCTTGATGATATGCTGCAGACGCGAGTCACACTACCTCCGCAACGCTCTACGATCCTAATAAGACCGGGACCTACGGTTTAAAGTGGATTCCGAACCACTACAGACATCGATGGCATAGCTGGAACTGTAACCCGAAACCTGTGGTACCGAGCGCCAGATTGCAAGTCACTCGGCCATCAGGGCCCCTTACCTGCATGACATAAAATCTTTTTTTTGATAACGTAATAGTTGAAAAACTGTTTTAGTTGCAGCTCACTTGACACGATTTAATTCAAATCACAACAATTATATAAGCAATATTTATTTAAATTTTAAAAATTATTAGTTCTAGAAGCAAGAAAAAAAATTACGAATTTATAAAAAATAATCAATAACCAATAATTTTCTTAACCAGAATAACCGCAACCCATGTTGACTTTGTAGATGCAAGCTTTTAGTATTTGTAATAATTTTAATATTTTATACATCTTTAAAATGACATATTGTTATGTTTTAGACTTTTCTAAAATGACGATGTTTATTATTTAAATATTTTTATCCTCGACATTGAAATTGCGATACTGAAAAGTAAACAAATGATAGACTTATGCGAATCCTAGTATCGGTAGACACACTTGAGATATGCAAATGAGCAAACACTTAGCTTTTATCTGTGTAAAGGGGGAGGGGGGATCTTTGGTGCCATAAAAGGGGGGTCGAAAGTCAATCGAATTGTCTAGAACACTGGAGAGTTTGTCTTATCGCTGAGGCAAATTATAACATAGTCTAGATGTAGCAAGTTTCAAACACTGCGTATATCTCAATGGTTGTGATAACAATGACGAACTCGAAGTATACCAAAAGTAAAACTTCACAATAAGACGCGTCTCGTTAGAAAGTTGGATAATAATAGTCCTGAGCGGCCTGATGCCGCTTTGGACTAGCGGTAGGACTAGTGGCTAGCGCTCTGGCCTTTGGTACTACAGTCTTTAGGTTCGAATCCTGGTGGGGGCATGGATATTTGTGAGTGGTTCGGAATCCACTTTAGACTGTAGGTAACGCTCTGTTTAGTCCAAAGTGTGCATAAGATTACCGTAGAGCGACAAACAAAACAAAAATATCACCGTACCTAGGACAGCGTTGCCTCCTATCGGTGAGGGGGGAAACATCAGTGGGCCTCGTGCAAACCACTAACAGGCTACAAACGGGAGAAGGGATAAGGATAGTGCCTTCCTGGAGGACATTTTAGGGGTAAATGCACCGCATTTGATGTGTCGTATGGAAGAAAATCTAGAAATTACCATCTGCCAATATGATTATCAACACATTGTCACTGTGTCTCCTCATTTTTGGTAAACAGTGACTACAACCAAGTCGCAACTATTACTACTACTATACCACACCACATAACTGTGCCTAAAGCTCAGTTGCCCCTTTACTGTTTGGGAATGATGTGGGTGAGAAGAAATTTGACTGGGCTCTGTGACGCTCTACGGTCATATGAAATCGGGACCTACGATTTAAAGTGGATTCCGAACCGCTACAAACATCCATGACATCGCCGGGACTCGAACACAAACCTGTGATACCGAGTGCCAGCTACTTGGCCATCAGTCCCCACAACCATGTCGCCAGCTGAATCGGATTTCAGACCTCCCCCGCACTCCAGCCGCGGGCGTTGCAACTGTGCCACGAAATTAGACGGCCCATTCCAAGCCTAGACCTTCCCACAGTGTCTGTACAAACAATTAGAAAGAGTTTGAAGGGACTAGAAGCTTGCCATTGGGACTTCCACTGACTCACAAACATGATGCAAAGCAAAGGCGGCAAAAGACTTTAGTATGGAGAAATATTCTCGTTAATGAAGAATTCCGCTTTTGCGTCGACAGGAGAGATGGATCGGAAAATCGCGTGGACAACACCATGAAGAAAACCTTTATGAGGAACGTCGTTTCAACCCTTCACCATAATTTACAGTATGTGATGACATCATTTACAAGTAATATAAAAAAAAAAAATTTTTAAGTCAATTCCCACTTTTTTTTTCACTCTATTGCAGAAAGTCCTTTATAAATAATTTTCATTCATTTTTTTAAGTTTATCTGGCGCCATCTATCTGTAGTTATATGCAACTTAAATATAAAAACTAAAATTAATGAATTGTCTTTAATTACTAAATTAATATCTGAAAAACTGTATTAACATCAGTGTCATCCACTACAAATTCAAAAAAATGCATTCGAACTTGAGTGGATGAATAACGATTGAAATTATATTAACGATTATTAACGAAATTATATTAATTATATTAACGATTATTAACGAAATTATATTAATTTTAAAAATTTGAACAAGATATATATAGGGAGAGTGTGAGCTAATAGAAGGAATTGAATAACAGGTGGACTCCTCTAGTGTTCATTGTGGGTACTCTAACTAATTTGAACATGCTATTACCATTGTTGTCAACATATCACAATCTCCCATACAACATGTCCGGGCATGTCCCCATTTCCAAATGCATGCCTAATCTGATTACGCCTACAAGGAATCTTAATTTTTTACGCTGCCTTTTGGATTAAGAATGGCAAAATATTCGTCAGTAAATCGTTAATAATTACACTGATAACTTGTCAAGACATGTAAAGGCTTACGTTCAGAGACGAAGTGATCATATTCTATATTTAATAAATTGAATCAAATTGGAATATTTTGTCCATTTTTTTTTATCATTTGTGTACCGATGACATATCTAACCATCTTGAGAATTTAAAGGTGCTACAACTTTTTTTACTTGGTGTTGCAATTTCAGTTATTGAGAGATGTAGGTATAAAATTCAATTTTATTAATTTTTTTATGATAAATGAAAAGAATTACTTTATTAAAATTCCTTGATGTTTTCTCAATTTTATTTTTATTTATACTCGAACATAGTGCATTGTGTTTGGCTTTTGATAGTATGAGAAGTTGAAAGGGAAATGTTGCGTGATGATCCATATGATTAAAAGCGATGGTCTGATTAAGCCAATTGGCTAGAGCTGTGGTATTTGGTGCTTCAGGTTTGAATCATGGTGGGACATGGCTGTTTGTTGGTGGTTCAGAATCCTTATTCAGGCTAATTAGACAGTATGTAACGATCTAATTAGCCTGAAGTATGCACAAAATGGCAGTAGAAAGCCAAACCAAATGAACAATATGATTAGAAAAAAAAAAAAGATCATGACATATCTCTAACTTTGATATTATTCTAACTTAATAAATCTATCATTTGATTTGCAATATCATTGAAAATGGTTTTGGTTTTCAATTATATAGATAATAAATAAAAAATTATCGAGATTTCTTAGAAACATTAATTAATATGATAAGACATTTTCTCTATTATTAGGTTTAACTTGTTTTTAAATAGATTTTTTTTATACATGAAGCCTTGCATCATTGTTTTTCACATAAGGCAAATAAATTTTGAATGCTTGCTGTGAGAGTGTTTCGGCATTTTTCTCTTTGGTATTTTTTTTGAATTGTTATTTTTTCTATTCCAATTTGTCTTGCTTCGTAATAAAATTTTTCTTAAATAGCTTAGTGAATGTGACAAAAAATGCAAATAGTTTTAATAAATATACTAGGTTATTATAATTTTACTTTGGGAAGAACTATGGTTGATAGTTGTTAGTGCATAATTCAGTGCATTGTAAACAACAATGGACCAGCATCTTGAAGATATTAGCGGCAGCTGAACAAATAGCACAAATAGCTTAGTTTTAATTAATATACCAGGTTATTATCATGTGTGAACATGATGTTGACCCTGGTTGAGGGTCCGTGACGTTATCCGAAAATGAAAGCAAAACAAAGAAAACTTCATTGCAAATTTTGGCGGAAAATGGTACTTTGGGCCCTTAACTCTTGAAATGCTTCATGAATAACGTTAATCCTCAGGCTTTGGCTTTTGCTTGAAATGTTTGCAGTATGGTTTTGAAGCACTTTTCATGTTTTTGGGATTTTAAACATTTGTATATACAATGGCTATAAGTACTCGTAGTGAGTTGATCAATTCCTTCTTCTTGAAGTTTCACATTTATCACTTTTGGCATTTTCCCGTGCTTATGGAGCTGTATAGGGCTTCTTATTGTATTTGGAATACTTCATTCTTCATTTATGCCTAGAATTTTCAAACGTAGATATAATCTTCAGTTTATTGAATGTGATAACGTTTCTTGCAGAATTGGGAATACTTTTTCTTCATTTCGACTACATTTATCTTATTTTTGTATATTCTTTTTAGAGATTCTTGAAGAATTAATTATTCATGAAGTTCTTCTTCTATTCAACACTGCTATACTCATGTGGCTATTGAATTTGACCGTTCTTGCAGTATTCCAATCAATTGCTTCATATATCTTTTGCATTGTTAAACATTGGCATATTCCTGAGTTTATTCATCCGTTCTCGAATGTTCACACGATAAGTTCAAATTTTCGAGTAGATTTCAGTTTTTTTTTAATTATTATAATTTACTTTGGTAAGAACTATGGTTGATACTTGTCAGTGCAAAATATAATGCATTGTAAACAACAATGGACTAGCATCTTGAAGATATTAGCGGCAGCTGAACAAGTAGCTTAATTTTAATAAATATGCTAGGTTATTATGATTTCACTTTGGTAAGAACTATGGCTGATATTTGCTAGTGCATAATACAATGCATTGTAACAACAATGGACTAGCATCTCTCAGATATTAGCTGAACAAATAGCACACTAATGAGTGTTCATCAAAATCAGTCAGCGTTTATTCCGGACAGTTCAGCTTTATCTTCAACCGATGGTAGCCCAAATATATTGTGTTTTAGTGGGTTCTTCGATTGTTTTTTATCGACCTCCTAATAACTCCTCACCCCAATACTGCTACAACAGCTGTTCATTCACCACCTGCAGCTTAACAAAATATACTATCTGGTTTTTTTTCCCTTCTTCTTCAGAAGTGTATTGATGCGCAGCGAGATATAGCTTTGTTCAGCAATTTCGGTAGCTGCTACTTGTGTTTTGTCTTTTTCTCTCTTATTATTTGTTTTGTGATACTTGCGATTTAAATTGTGAAATCTGATCGATTAGTTTTCATTGTAATTCGTCGTGTTTCAGTTTAAAGACTGCAAGGTATTGTAATAAAAAGTGCATTGTGTTTGGCTTTATAACATGTTAAAATGTTGCATACTAATCAATATGATTTTAAAAAAGGATCACTTCGATAATATTCTAATAATAAATCTATCACAATAGTCTGTTGATATGTAATATCACTGAAAATGGTTTCGGTTTGTGATAACAGACAATAAATAAGAAAATCTAGAGATTTCTTAGAAACATTAAATAATTCGATAAGATGTTTTTTCTATTATTGGGCTTACGATATTTTTAAATAGAATTATCAAATTGTTATTACTGTAGTGTTAAAAATAAATAAACTAAAATATTTTATTATTGGATTTATTTTCAAATTTACTCCTAAATTTTCATGAGCAGTTTAGTAATTTTTAATTGATGTAATTTATTTTAGTAAACAAGTTTTACTAAGAAGCATTTTTCACCTCTAAAAATTGTGACAGCTTGATGCTTCAAACAATATTAAAATTTGACTTGTATTAAAAAATTTAATGAATGTTATTTTAAGTACAATTTAAAACAAACTATTTCAAATCATAGTTTTCTCCTAATCTTTCACAAATACTAATATTTATATTAATGATATCTTCTATTTTTTTAAAAAATATTTCATAATTAGTTTGATTGTAGTGCAACTTACAAAAACATTAAATTAACTTCACACGGTTCATATAGTTATCGATAGTAATAAAGTAAATATAACATTTTAACTTGTAAACTAGAAACGTCAAATAATAACATTAATCATATTAATAAAAAATAATTTTAGGATTAATTTATAATTAGTCACATCAATATTAATTAATGATATTAATGATTAATCATATTAATTAATACAATGTGTGTCAAATAATAAAAAAATTACAATAGTATAATTAGAAATCTTGTATGTTCATGTTTTAAAAATATTTTATAGTTAGTTTAATTGTAATACAACTTACTAAAAATATTAAATTAATTTTACATGATTCAAGTACTTATCGATAACAGGAAAGGTAATAAGAAATGATATTGTTTAACATTTTAACCTCTAACGTAGAAACTTCAAATAATCAGATCATTAGTAATTATATTAATAGGATTAATTTTTAGAATTTTTAATTACTCCTATTAATATTAATTAATATTATTAATGATTAATCATATTAATTATTGATATTACTGATTAATTTTAATTATATAATTAATTATATAAATCATATTAATTAATATTCATCTGAGTGACAAATAATAAAAATAATATAATAGTATAATTAGAAATCTTGTTTGTTTATGCATTAAAATTTTTGTATAAAATCCTGTATGTTCACGTGTTAAAAATATTTTATAATTAGTTTAATTGCAATGCAATTTACTAAAAATATTAAATTAGCTTTACACGATACACGTAGTTATCTATAGTAAAAATCTAATAAGGAATTATATTATTTAACATTTTAACTAGTAAAGTAGAAACGTCACATAATAACATTAATATTTATCTTATCTAGTATTTCACTATCATAAAATTAATACTTTATTAATCACATTAATAGAATTAATTTATAATTACCCACATCAATATTAATTAATATGATTGAACATATTAATTACTGATCTTACTGATTTATAATAATTATATAAATCGTATTAATTAGTACTTATCTGTACGAAAATAATAAAAAATTACAATAGTATAGTTAGAAACCATGTATGTTGTTGTGTTAATATCTTGCTGTATGATTACATGATTACATTTTAAGTTTCTGATGATTATTTTAGATAATAGTATAAGCAACAGCTAGGTGGCTTTTAATTTAACTGTAGAGTATTTTTCTAAATTTTCTGTGCCATAAGCAAGATCTTAACAGATAAAAAAAAAAAAGCATTTCCGGCAACGAAAAATTAACACAATGATAAAGATAGTCACAATCTCTTGAAAAGTTCTTACACTAACCCAGTTTTAACGAAATTTGAACAAATGCCAAAATTATCTCCCAAATGTGCAGTCATATCTCAACCCGGAAAAACAAACAACGAACACCTAAGAGGACAAAAATCTCAAAAATTCATTAAAAACAGCGCCTTATCAGCAAATTGAGATACGGACACAAAGAACCCCCCCTCCCCTCCAAATGGGCCCACATCCCCGTTTCGTTGCGCATCCACGTGCAACTCCAGATAAAGGGCTCCCTCGTTGACAAGAACGGGGCCGATCTTGTTTACAAACTAATGCCTTGTGAGAGGTTGAAAGCAGATAACTCGTAAAAGTCAACGACCGTTCCTGTCGCGAGATGATGATATCGATTTTTGAAACTGGAGAGAATTTTAAGGCCCTGCCCCCTGCCCCCACCCCCTACAGGCCGATGCCCTCCTTAAAACTGTTTTCAAGAGAAAGTAGGGACTGCAGCAAATCACTTAAGTTTTAAAATGACTTTTCTGGAGGACTTAATTTATGGCCCCGCAATCATCAGCGTCAACTGCTGCCAAGAAATCGATGGAAGATTCGCTAAGACAAAAGGAACGGTCACAATGATTAGAGAAATATTCATTCGATGATTTGCATTCGAACTTAATGCGTTTGGGAAAAATAATTATGGTTTGGGAAGTAGTTTTAAAGTGAAATTATTTTCGTCATAAGTTCATCTTCTGCCCGACTTGATAATGGTTTTTGACGGAACACTCTCAATCTTGGCTAATGAAAAATTAAATCATTTTCAATGATGTCCATTGAAATCGTTACAAAAATTACTGAATAAATCATACTGGGCAATAAAGAATAAAAATAACTTTTATGAATAGATTGATAATGCAATTTATTTCATGTGAATGAAATCCATTGAATACGTTACAGAATAAATCATACTGGACAATAAGGAATAAAAATCTATTTTATGCATAAATTGTTAATACACTTTATTTTTATGCGAATGAAATTCATCGAAATCGTTACAAAAATTAAATAAATCATACTGGAGAATAAGAAATAAAAATCCATTTTATACATAGATTGTTAATACAATTCATTTTATGTGAATGAAAACCGTTGAAATCATTACAAAATTGCGGAATAAATCATACAGGATAATAATGAATAAATATCTTTTTTTTTTTTTTTGTGCATAGATTGCTAATGCAATTTATTTTAGGTGAATGGCTTAATTTTCAAAATTGCAAAAGTTAATACTTCAAAATTGCAATAAAAGTATTTCTTGGAAAACCCTGACAGTTTTTAAATGAATACTTCCGGGCAGCATCTGAAATTGTTTAAATGATATTGCTTTTATGATTAAAAGTTATAAACAGCTTCGAAGAACTTATATAGATTATTAACAAAATTAAGAATTACAATAAATTAACAGCGTCTTTGGAAAGAATCAAAAAACGCTTTCTCAATAGATGGTGCAGTTTGCAATGCGGTTTTGTACGTACACCTAATTCTGTTTTTACCCAATTTTGATACAGCATGAATTAGAAAATAAAAAAGTAATCTCTTTTTGCACAACTTATTTTGAATTAACACTACCGACCCAAAGGATTTGAGCCTGAAGCACCAAAGGCCAGGGCGCTAGCCAATTGGCCATTAGGCCGCTCTAATCAAGATGAGTGGGAAGGGGTCATTTGTATTAAAACTTTAAAAAATTGAGCTGATTTTTCAATTTCTTTTCTTATTTAAAAAAGCGAAGCCAGTAAATATTGATGTTGCTGAAGTCGATCCTCCTGCTTCTCCAACTGAAAGAAAATTTGATCTCTTTCAACTTTTGGAATACTGATTTTTTTTTTGTTGGCCATATTTTCAAATTCCTGCAATTTTTTAAGCATCGTACAAGAAACTTGAAATTCGAACATAGCCCAAATGATTCATACAAATCGGAATGAGAAAATAGAAATAGCCAAGAAATTACTTTTAAATACATTTTATGTGAGCAAAGCTGTTAATAAAAACTTTTTTTTTTTTTTTTTACAGATTAAAACTCGGACAGAGATCTGTTCTGGTTTTGAACGACTTCCCCTCCGTGAAAGAGGCGTTCATGCAGCGCGCCTTCCTCGGCAGGCCTCCCAATCCACCTAATCACTTGCTTCAAGATGCAACGAGTAAGTATTTGCAAATGCTTCTTACTACATTCATGTAACAGGGGGCCCTGATGGCCGAAAAGCTAACGTCCGGGGCACCACGGTACAGCAGGTACCTCTCTAGCTGTGTGGTATTCATGTACTACATTCATGTAACAGGAAGGCCTGATGGCCGAGTGGCTAACGTCTTGGTGTACCTCGGTACCAGTGATGCCGCTCTGTTACCAAGGTGCCTGTGGTATTCATGAACTACATTAATGTAACAGGGTGGCCTGACGGCCGAGTGGCTAACTCTGGAGTATCTCGGCTGTGCTATGGATGTTTGTAGTAGTTCGGAATCCACTTTAAACGGTAGGTCCCGATCTAATATGGCTGTAGAGCTTTGGGGTACGGCTGACAATCCTGCCCCGTAAAACAAAATATCTCCTGTCTCGAAATCTGCCACTAGGCAGACGACCTTGGCCCACCTTAGGGCTGTTGCGCTACTGACGATGAGGATGATGATTTAGGCTAATTAGACCGGGACCTAAGGTTAAATGTGTGCGTAGGAGGAAGCACGATTACATCTAGATAACATCGTTAGTATATATGTCATATCAAATCTATTCCTTTTATTAAAATTAAAAAAAAAATTTTTTTAATTATTTAATATAACTTAATAAATTTGATGTGTTGCAAAATTTTGAAGAATTACAAAAGCTCTATAAAAATACAAAATAATAATATTTTGATAAGTTTTAAGAATATGCAAAGAAAATACAAATTAAAAAATATACAGAATAAATAATGGGGTAAGAAAAATTATTACATTATCTTTTAAAAACCTGTTATTTTTTTTTTTTTAAATTATCCTTAATTAAAGTAAGTATAAATTATTGAAATTTTAGCCTTGAAATGAAATGTAAATTTAAAAATATATATATATTCATAAAATAATATTTAAGTTCCTCCAGAAGACATAAGAAAAAAAATGACTATAGTTATTTAAGCAAGTTTTCTCCCTAAGTAGTTAGAACATAGCCCCCCCAAAAAAAAAAAAATAAATAAATGAAACATTAGAAATCATTGGCACTTTCTTTCTTAACTACTGCTATGTTTTGATAAATCTCTGAATATATAACAGTTGTGTTTGTCTCTGTAGGCCTTCAACTAATGAGCTTAAAGAATAATTTAATTCCCTAAATTCGAAGGTTTCTTTTAAACATTTTAATCTGATTTATTTCAATTAATTTTAATTTAAAGAAAAGCTAAAATAATGCTGTCTGTCTAATCTATTTATTATTTCATTTGCTACATTTCATTTAATAGATTTTATTGTTTTGTTTAAACAAAAAAGGGAATGACATTTTTAATTAATTTAGATTTTATTCTTTTTATTATTTATATTTTAATTGTTTTTAGTATTTTCAAGTTCGATAGAACTACAGAAGATTAAAAATCAATTTCTAGAAAGAATTTCTATTAAAACGAGTTGTAAACTAATTAATAGTTAATAATTTTTATTTAAAAACTCTTTTTGTCTATTAAAATATAGATGTTTACATTGTAATACAAAGAGATATTAATCTCCAATTAACTGACAAATTCAGTAAAGTAATTATAAAAGTAAAAAAATTTTTGGAAGAAATTGAATATCTTGAACTAAATGGAAATACATCATATATTAATACATGATGCATTAATAATACGTATTACATTTTAATAATTAACGATATGAATTATCGTTAATTATCCAAACTATTCTTTATTATTCAAATTATGAATTATAATTAATAATTCAAATTGTTACAATTAATTATGATACATGATGCATATTAATACGTAATCCATATATTAACAAGTAATATAAAAAAATGTTTAAATCAATTTCTACTTTTTTTTTCTCTATTACAGAAAGTCCTTTATAAATAATTTTTCATTCCTTTTTTAAGTTTTATCTGGCGCCATCTATTGGTAGATATATTCAACTTAAATCTAAAAAAAAAAAAAACTAAAATTAATTAATTAAATCTAATTACTGAATTAATATTTGAAAAACTGTATTAATATCCAGTGTCATCCACTACAAGTTAAAAAAAATGTATTTGTACTTAAGTGGATGAATGAAAAGTATTTTATGATAAACGATTGAAAATTTGAGCAAGATATATAGGAGAGTGGGAGCTAATAGAAGGAATTGAATAATGCATGATACATATTGAAAATACATTCTTCATAATTAACCAAAAAATTTTTTATTATATTTATAATCAGGATATGTTTATTTTTTTAATTTTTTCATATTGCTGTTTACTGAATTCACTAAGAATTAGTTACTAATTAATTACTATTCGTTACTAAAGTCAAGTGTATTAATTTATGTAATTAGGTATGTCATACAAATTCCTATTCAAATTAATACAGAACTTTGGCATAAGAAACCAAAGGTATTAATAATGTTTATCAAAAATAAGTGGGCTCATAAAATTTTTATTAAGGAATAGAGAATGCTTTCATGTTTGCTACCAAACGTCTACGTCATACAGTTTCTGTCTACAAGAATAAACTCAGTCCACACATAAAAAATCATCTTTCAATTTATGTTCAATAAATTCACTATCAATCGCAACTGAATCTTCAGTAATTAAAGAAATAAAATATTTAAAAAAATAAAAATATGTACTTTACCATCTTTAACTTAAATTTTTATATTAATCACTATATCAAGTTTTAAGCAAATTGTCATATTGCCCACCCAAAAAATGCTGTCAACCATTTCAATATCCGTAGCAAAAAAAAATTTTCAATACTTAAACAAATTAAATGTTCTTCAAAATATAAAAATACTTCGTCATCACTTATTTTAATTTTTTTATTTTGCATCATTTAAAAATATTAAACGATCAAGCTTTAAACAAATTGATATATTATCGCTCAAAGTAAAAATGCTCTATCTATCTCATTCAATATCAATAGCAACCAAATCTTCAATAATAAAAAGGAACTGAAATGTGTTTTAATAAATAAAAAAATACTATATCATCGTTAATTTTAAATATTATTATTTACAACATTAAGTGATCCAGCTTTAAATAAATTATATATATTAATAAAAAGTGTTCTCAACCTTCGATAAAGTGAATATCACTCACAATCGAATCTTCAATAATTTAAAGAAATGCAATGTATTTCAATAAATAAGAAATATACTCTCATCCATATCGATAAATTGAATATCAAGCATCAATCGCAAAAATCTTTAATAATTAAAAGAAATATATGTTTCAATAAATAAAAAAAGATATTTTGTCATCTGCATTTATTTTAAATATCTCATTTTTTATTATTTAAAATATTAACCGATCAAGCTTTAAAGAAATTGATACATTATCTATCAAAAGATAAGTGCTTTCATCCATCTCAATAAATTGAATATCAGTCGCAACCAAATCTTTCAATAATTAAACAAATTAAATGGGCTCCAATAAATAAAAATACTCTGTTAACGTTTATTTTAAATATTTTATTTTGCGTCATTTAAAACATTAAACGATCAAGCTTTAAACAAATTAATATATTACAAAAAAAAAATTTCTCAATAACTTGAATAAATAAAAATATGCTTCGCCATCGTGAATTAAAGATTTGTGTTAGTTAATATATTAAACGATTAATATTGAATCCGTTTTTATCTATAAAAAGT
>BPLR01013082.1:0-59235 GCA_021605095.1 Caerostris extrusa
ATCATTATTTTATTTTTCACAAATTTATTTAAGTAAATATTTATTTTTAAGAAATTAAGAAAAGTAATGACTTATTCTGCCACCACCATTCTAAATAACATTTAAAAAAGGAGAAAGAGACTTATTTTTCAACTAAGACATGACTACTTGGTAAAACAAAAAAACCAACGAAGGTCAGACTAAATATTACAAGCAAACAAAGAACATTTGGCCTCAACATTTCTTTTCTTCTTCCATTTTTCTCTTTACTCTTGAAATATAACGTGTGTCTGTTTCACATTTAAATAAATCGTCAACCACCCGGATGGCACTTTATCCCCGTTCGAACCTTCCATTTTTCTCTCTCTGGCACCCCTATTCCAGTGATAAATCTCCGCTTTATGCATTCGAAATGATGGAATTACGGATTCTGGGGTATTTTTCCCCCCTCCCCTCGGCTGGAAGGGGAGGTCGGAGAACAATCCATGCTTGGTTTTCTTGCCAGCGATTAAAGCAGTTTATGAGAATTCTAAGATTCTGTGCAATCACATTCAAGACAGGACGCGCATCGACTAAGATTGAGCTGATAATAGATGTTCTTTTACTTGATATTAGGAATTTATTCCATTAAGGGGTGGAAAATTCTGGATTGGAATTTTACCCAAGTGGCTGTGCTGGAAGCCACCAGAAATGGATGGTTAATCTTTTAACGGTTTAGTTATAAAAGTTCGTGAATAGTTACCTGTTAAGTAAGCTGCTTACAACATTAACACTTAAAGATTTTATGGAGTGTTTTTGGAAGAGTTTGATTGTTGAATATTCGCAAATTATTTAGAAATATATAAAAGTATTTATTGGAATAGAAATTTACATTGAGTTTGTATTAGTGTTTCAAAATAATGATTGTCCAGTTTCGTATCATGGAGTTTTTTTTTTTTTTTTATGTTGGTTGAAATTTGTATTCTGGCAAAAGAAAGAGTAAAATTTTTTTTATTTTAATGAGTAGGAATGGATTTAATCCTTAAACACGAGTATTCTCTTTTGGAACGTAAATGCAGAGAGCGGGAAGAATTTCAATTCAATGAAAGTAAAAATAAAAACTCTTGTTCATAAAAATAATAACTTTTATTCAAAACCAGTGTTTAAAAATGCAGATCTTTATAGGTATTTAGACTGCATGCAATATTTTTAATTTTTGCATCAACAATTTACATTTAAACACCCATGTCCATACCTCCTCATCCAGTTGTGGCCTGATGGTCAAAAGTGACCACAGCTCGTTCTTTTGGTACCATAGGCTTTATGTTCGAATTCTGTTGGTGGTATGCATGTTTGTTAGTGGTTCGGAATCCACGTTAAACTACAGATCCCTGTCTAATTAGCCCAAAGTTTGCACAAAATGACTGCAAATTGACAAACCAAATCATCATCCAGTTTACTTATTTGATGTAAAACGCAAACTACATATTCCACGTACAATTAAAAACATCATTATTTTATTTTCACAAATTAACTTAAATAAAAATTTATTTTCATTATAAAAATTGTAATGATTTTTTTTTTCAAATTAAGAGAAGCAATAAAAATTATACACTATTCTAAATAATAGTTAAAAAATGAGAATGAAACTAATTTTCCAACTAAGACATAACTACTTGGTAAACAAAAAAGAATCAACGAAGGCCAGACTAAATATTCTAAGCACATCAAAGAACATTTGGCCTCAGCATTTCTTCCTTTTCTTTTCACTCTTGAAATATAACGTGTGTCTGTTTCACATTTAAATAAATTGTCAACCACCCGGGTGGCACTTTATCCCCGTTCGAACCTTCCCATTTTTCTTTCGCTGGAACCCCATCCAAGTGATAAATCTCCGCTTTATGCATTCCGAAATGATGGAATTACGGATTCTTGGGGCATTTTCCTCCACCCCCACCTCCCTGGGCTGGAAGGGGAGGGCCGGAGAACAATCTATTCTTGGTTTTTCTTGCCCGCGATTAAAGCAGTTTATGAGAATTCTAAGATTCTGTGCAATCACATTCGAGGGCAGGACGCGCATCGAGTAAGATTGAGCTGATAATGGATGTTCTTTTACTCGATATTAGGAATTTATTCTATTAAAGGGTGGAAAATTCTGGATTGAAATTTCATCCAAGTGGCTGTGCTGAAGCGACCAGAAATGGATGGTTAATCTTTAAAGGTTTAGTTATAAAAGTTTGTGAATAGTTACTTGTTAAGCAAGCTGCTTACAACATTAGTACTTAACGATTTTATGGAGTGTTTTTTGGAAGCGTTTGATTGTTGAATATTCTCAAATTATTTAAAATATATAAAAGTATTAATTAGAATAGGAATTTACACTGAGTTTGTATTAGTGTTTCAAAATAATGATTATCCAGTTTCGTATCATGGAGTATTTTTGAATCCATTGATTATTCAAATTACTTAAAATTTACACTAAGTTCGTTTTAGTGTTTCAAAATAATGATTGTTCAGTTTCATATCATGGAAGGATTTTTAGAAAAATTGGATTTACAATTTGTATTCTAATCAAAAGAAAAGAGTAAAATTGATTTATTTTTTTATGTTGTTGATGAACTTTAATCTTAAGCACAGGTATCTCTCTTGGAACGTAAATGAAAGAGCGGGATAAATTTCAATTCCAATGAGTATTATTATTCGTTTAGAAGGAATGGGGATCCAAATTGCTGGGTATTTTACCATAAAAGGATTCAAACATTTAAACAAACTTCGATTTCTTACGACGTACGGCATTTTACCACTTTTTTTCAGACACTTAGATCATTAAGAAAGAAAAACATTCTGGTTTAGATTTGAAGGATCCCAAGTTTATCACCTAGGGATTTTTATTCTTATATTTTTCTTCTTATTTTATATGTATTAAAAATTTATTTATCATTAATTTTTTCGTTATATATTATATTGTGTTGTAAAAATTTAATTTTATGAATAAAAAAGAAATTTTTTTATATTAAAATCTTCAATGAAATTTTATCGATTCAACTTCTATTTTGAACAACATTTTAAGTTAAATTTAAATTACTGTAAGAAAATTTTAAGATCTCATAGATTACAAAAGTGACTATTTTAGATTATTAAAACTATGCAGAATGTGATTCAAAAGATTATTAACTTTGTATTAACTGATTTCACAGAAAGAATTGTTATTCAAAATTATTTTTGCTTTTTTCTTAAAATCAATTTTTTTGCCTTTTAATGTAACGCAAAACATCATTTAACAAAAATGTCTGAAATGTCTTCAAATTTTGCAACAGTGATACAAAAAAAAGTATTTATCTGTGTATGATTTTAGGGGTAGGTTAATTATTTCATTGTTTAAAAGGGCATACATGTTTAATTACATTAAGATTTTGAAAATTTCAAGATAACTAAATACTGCTAGTGTTTAACATTTTAAATAATTGAGCCAATATTATAAAATATTCTACATAGAAAGAAGATAATATATTCTATGTTAAATATTTTATATACTATAAAATGTGCTATTCTATACGATAAAATATTCTATATACTAATTACTTATAATAATTGTTTACACAATTATTACAGAATAGGAATATGCCTAGTTTTTTTTTTTTTTTTTTTTTGAGTATTTTTCTTCTGAGACAACATTAAATATTCAATGTATTTAACTATTTTTATATTGAAATATTTTTTTTCCAATTATATCAACTATATTTAACACATTTTTAAAAGTTTTATTACATTACCCATTATTAACAGTGATTTTAAGACAAAATTTCAAAAATTTCAAAAATTTCACTCCGGTGTACGGAGGCCTTAAATAATTAGAAAATGTTAATTTTTACTACATTCTAAAGTTTAAATGTTTTCAAAATACAATCTTTATTCAAAAGTTTAAATATTTTTATTTTCCATATTCTTGAATTTCTTCTTTATTACTTTGAATCAAATTATTTTATTAAAAAATTGTAAGAATAAAGCACAGCACGTGAGACAGTATTTATCCCAGCACAAGTTTTTGCAGATTAATTGAATTTTTGTTATTTCATAATATGATTCCCCTCATATTGCCCTCATATTTTTTGACAACTGTTTTTATTAAGTCATAGACATACTTATCATTGGAACGAATCTTGACACGCAGGTAGATATAACATATTTTTTTCGCTGGCATTTATTTTTTAAGTGGTTTACAAATTAATATTCATCAATAATATATTATTCAATTTTTAATTAATCATAATAAAATAAAACTGAAATTTATTAAAAAATATTTTTTTTTACTAAAATTTTGATTCATTTATTATTAATTCATTATTTGAATGAAAAACTTCAGGACATACAAGTAAAATAGGTTTTTATTTTTATAAAATGCTGCATTTTTTTCATTAAAAGTAAGATGCATATTTTCTATTTAAAAAATTAAAATTTTGTTAACTTTTGATATTTTCTCTTACTAAATAACGAAATATTTGAATTTTTAAAACATCTTGTAAGCTGGTAATATAAAGACGAAAGAAAGAAACTCTTACAGGGGCATTTTTTTAATATAATTTGTAAGTTATATCAGTTTTCATCAATACAGTATCATTCAATATTTAAAAATCAATGTAAAGTAATATAGAATTTCCTAAGTAATACATAATTTTTATATCATTTCAAAAGAGTATCCATATATTTTTTAAATACTGATTTGGTTGATAAGAATATTTTATTATTTTGATGAAAAATATCTTGGCATGTATAATAGTATAGAATTTCTCAGAACTCCCTGCCCCCAAAATTTTTGATATTTGAGCTACCCAAAGAATGAAAAGCAGTAATTCAATCTTTTGTAAAGATTAAAAAATAGGCAACGCAAAATTACTTTCCTTGATAAATACCTCTGTTATGAAATTTTTGCGAGTCAATTTTCATCCATGCAATATTATTTAGTTTTTAACCAATCATTGCAAAATAACACTGAAATTTTCTAAGAAATGTATGCATATATATACAGTTATGAAATTTAATATAAAATACTGAAAGTATTTATAGTTAGTCGATGAAATAAAGGAAATAAAATATACTTGAATGATATTATGAATTAATCTTGTATTAAAAAAAAAAAGAAATGAGAGTGATAATTTATTCAATGCAGAGTAATGGTGAACAAGGTTTTGAAATACAAAATAAAGTATAGATAATAATAATTTAACAAAAGTTATGAAAACTCAGCGAAATAATTAACTTTTGAATTTCGCAAAATTTAATTATTAATAAATTTATTAATTGGAATAGTATACAAAAGGTATTACTAGTTAAATATAGGACGAAAACTGAAATCTAAAGATTTATGAATGGATATTTTTCTCTCTCAAATTTGTACTAATAATGTATTATTACGGATTGTGTGATATCATTTATTTTCTCTCATAATAAGGAATAGTGAGGAAGTTTTTATTTCCTTTTAATGTCAAATAAATGACTTTAAGAATATTCGTGAGATTTGTCACAAATTTAACAATATCTATGGGAACTGACTTCACTATAAGCACAAGAAGTTATTCACATAACCGTTAATGTCGTATTTTCAATGATGATAAAAGTAACAATAAATCAAGGTTAAGTCTGCAAAATATATTCTTTTGCTAATGAATTTATATTTGCAACTGACATCCATTATTAGGCAAATTGGATCTTGAAAAAAAATTATATTTATCGAAGTGTACTCAAAAATAAATTGAATTATCGAACATATTGTTTAAATAAAGTTTCTATGACGACATATTTTTGATAAATAAGGGACTAATTAGTGAGGAAATTTTTATTTCCTTTTAATGTCAAGTAAATGACTTTAAGAACATTCGTGAGATTTGTCACAGATTGAACATTATCTATGGCGAACTGACTGCACTACAAACACAAGAAAAAAAAAAAGGGGAATGCATATTTCATGGAAAATTTTATCAAATAAAATAATTTATATAGATATATATGTTGTAACATGTTTCCCACCTGAAGAGTTGTGACATGTCTTTCTCAGGAGAGAGGAATGTATATTCTTTAACAAGTACATAATAACAAATTATCACTCAAATTTGACAGCAGATAATTAGTGTTGTGGGTAGTTATATTACATGCAATTAGGGTTTTGTACTAATGAGAACAACTTGTCACTCAAATCTGAAAGCTGACATTCAGTTTCATGGATAATGATACCTCATGATATTGCCTATTGTTTGTATGACCTTCACAAGTCGAAACAATTACAGATGGAAAAAGGACTACGTCATAAGTTGTTGCATCGTGATTGGTGGGCATGAGATAGTGTCGACTCCAATGAAAAGTGAGGGAAGCTGACCCCCCTCCCCCGTTTGACGGATTTTCTTAAAGGGATGTTTTTGGAGGAGAAGAACGAGAGTTCTGCTATGAGTCGACCAGAAGTGTTTTTTTTTCTAAAGATGTCTGAACTGGCCGAGGTTTCCGCTTGTTTACAAAGGGAACCCTTTGTGGTTTCTTGTACCATGCCGTGTTATCAGTTAAGGTCTGCCGCAGACCGGTTCAACTAGATTCGTCGTAAACTCGAGAATTCTGAAAATCTCCATCCTTGGAGTGAACTACACTTGTGAATCAAATTTAAATTTTAAATTTTCATTTTTTGGAAATAATAATTTATAATATATCGATTTTTCTTGAAAGTTCATACTTATTATCAATTTAATAATTATTTATTTATTTTGATTTTTAACCTTATTGAAATCTGATATTTCCTTGTGATTGTAAATTTTGCTATCTCAAGGTAGTTATTCTAGATGTTCTTTTTTCAATTTTTTTTTTTGTGATGAAAAAAAAAAAAAAAAAAAAAAAAAAAAAAAAAAGTAACACCAATAGAAGGAAATGTCGTTAAAAAATGTTCGAGGTGCAAAGTAGCATGATAAAATAGTTTATATAGAAGAGTATATAAAAAAGTTTATATAGTTCTACAGAACTTCTATTCCTGCTGCTATAATATGCAAGTCCATTTTGAAGTTACTTGCAGTCCATTGTATAGGGAGTTAAAATCATTGCAATACTTCTATTTATTTTACCCAAAAATTCATGACATTTCATTAAAAATAATTGTCGGCGTGAAATTAAATAACTGTTTAGTTTGGGTTTTCTTCAAACATAAAAAGGCCGACATAGAAAAAAAAAAAATACATAACGGAAAAGGATATAATATATATAGATTAGCAAAATAAACCAAGAGATATTATTGCAAAAGTAGTTCTATTTATACTTCTCCTAATTTGAGCACAAATTTTTTTTCATATTTGAGATTTATTACCGTTTGCGTAAAGACTTAAAGTGATAAACTAGTTCTTTAATTCATGAGATTTCGCTAGAAGTTAGAAAACGAAAAAAAATCCAAAAACAGTAATTTATTAAGAGCCAGGATCTTCTTCAGCTACAATTTACCAATACAATCCCCTCTGAGGCCAAACATCTTCAACGCCTTTTAGCCAACCCCAACGCAACATAAAAGAAAACCCAAGGAAAATCTTTTACCTTAATGCAGAAAATGTGAATCACGGACACCAGGGAATAGTAGGGAGGAAGCTAAGAGTGACACCTCGTATTCAACCCGAAGGTGGCAATAAACAGACGCTCCCACCTACCCTCAAGAAGTAAGGAGGTTGAAGTCCAACTAGGAGTTGGATGTGGAAGTAGGTTAATGCGTAATTAGAAGATTGGAAAAGAAGTCGGCTGCAGGAAACGCAATGGGGGAACGATTTTAGTAAGTGATTCCATGGATGAGGAAGAACGTCGTGAATACTAATAAGGGGATTAGTTATTGACTGAGTCTCTTTAAGCTAAGATATCAGGTGAGTGAAAAGAGCCATATTTTCAGTTTTAAGTGAGTGAAAAGAGCCATGGTTGTTTTTCTAACAAATGTGATAAGTACTCATGATGCTCATCCTTGTAACATGAACATGGTTTAAATCACGTTTTCCAATATGGAATTATAGTAAATTCTGAAATGGGAGCTGGTCATCAATTAGTATAAATTAACGTGGTGACTTATATTGGCAGAAACACGTCAATATGAGTGGCACACATGACACACATCATGAGGGAAAGAGCCATGGTTGTTTTTATGCCTTTTTCAAACAAATGTGATAAGGAGCCACCATATCATGCATATTATGGGATGTAGCTCATGCAATCAATGTTTGTATTCGAAATTATTATTCTAATACAGCATAATGCATTGTAATTTAATATTGTTCGGATGGCATTACATAGAGTATGATCCAACAGTCGATGTACCCGTGAATTTACTAAAAACCTTTCAAAGCTCATACTTGTAACTTTAAATGAACATGGTTTTCCAATATGGAATTATAGTAAATGCTGAATTTGGGAGGTGTTCATCAATTAGCATAAATTAACGGGGTGACTTATATTGATAGAAACACACAGCAACAAGTCGCATGAAAAGGCATTAGCTTCAAATTTAATTTTAGCACGATTTCTCAATAATAAGAGGGTTATATACATACACAAGCTGTTTTGAATAACACCACGAGAAAATTTAATGGTGTTAAATCTGTATTCTTGAGATTTTCTACAATTTCTCCCATGTCAAGCCTTACAATGTCTGTTACAATTTCTCTAAATTTCACATCGTTATCTTAGTAAATGCTGAAAGTATTAGCTGTCATATAATCTATAATAGATGTGAATTTCGTTCCGAATTCAATTTACCCCGTGGTGTAAAAAAAGAAATTTTGATGTAATGCTCGACAATAAACACATCTCCTTTAACGGCAACGACATGATGGAAAAATTGCATTCTTTTTATACGCACGTTAGCGAAATTAAAATTCAAGCTATGTGGAGATTAATAAGCCAATTAGTAAAAATAATTTGAAGTAGTGTTTAAAAAATTATTTTAATTTTATTAAACAGTTCCGTTATATATTATTCAGATATTTGCTTCATAAAAATGTACATCATTTACTTTATTAAGCCCTTTATTCATTTTGTTAACACCTTTATTTCATCCAACACATACATATTCATGCAAAATATTAAACATTCCCTCTATAGATAATTATTATTTTATTTCAATGCAATTTTCGCTTAAAGTAAGTTAAGTATTTAAAATGTATTTGATATTTGATTACTATCATTTTATTGAAATTTATTGATTATCTTATTTTATTGACTTTGACATCTAGTCAATGTATACACTTATATATATATACATTTTTTTTTTTTTTACTAATTGTTTTTATATAATAATGTCGAAATTAATTAGTAATTTTTCAAAACTCAAAATAATATTAAAATAAATAAAATAATAATGACAAAATAATAAATCAATCATCAATGAATGAAGAAGGAATCATTATTTAAATTTCAATGCAATATGACGGATGAATTTATGTCATAGAACAAGGCTTTCAAAGTATTGTGCTCTAGAAATAGAAATTAAAAACATTTAGTTGATTTTCTATTAATGTTATTTTATTGAAGTTTATTAATTTAATTTATTAGTTATTTTATTTTATTGTCTTGACATCTTATCTATGTATACACTTTTCTTTCTCTTTTTATTTATATCTATATTTGCCATAACTATGAATCTGATACCAAAACAACATGCTAACAAAAAAAATAATAATGACAAAATAATAAATCAATCATCAACGATTGAAAGGAATCATTATTTAAATTTCAGTGCAATGCGATGGATGAATTTATGTCATGCGACAAAGTATTGCGCTCTAGAAATAGCAATTAGAAACATTTAATTGAGATACTTTTAACTCAGTTCAATAATTATCTTTTACTTTATTGATGATAATGAAGTTCTTTTCACAATTTTATTATTCATTATTTTTCTAATTGTTCAAGGACAAATGAATTTTTGTTGATTTAGAATATGTTATACATTTCTTACAATCCATTAGCATCGAATATTCACTGGGATGTTTTGAAACAATTGTTACGAGTGATTAATGATTAATATTTAATGACTTATGAATTAACAGAAAGATAAAAAAACCAGATGTGTATCGCGTTACCTTACAGTAATTTCACATACAGACAATCTTTCGAGTTTATTTGTGTCAAACATAGTGCAATGGGATAGCAGTCTCAACGGATATCAATCCCAAAGAGAAGCTTTATGAAACAAAGACCGTTAGGGAAGCACAGGAGAAAGAAAGCTTTAGATAATAGTGCAGTTGATAAATGACCGTGTTTGAATGAATCGCTCAGTCTTCACTAAGATAGAGAATAAACTGGAAATAAAAATATGACTTCTTCCTGGCATTAATGCATCTGGAGGTGAAAAAGGCAAAGTTCAGCTTATTTGGCAGTAGAAGAAGATGATGCATTTGCTAACTTTTGTAACAAAAAAGGAAGAAAAAAACTAATTATTGGGAGAATATTATAAACTTTTCTGAAAAACATTTTGGTTAGAATTTAAAAACCCATGATATTATAAAACATTCTGGTTTGGATTTGTTTCTTCTGCAGAAAAAGAAAATCAAAATAAAATGAAAATACTAAATAAACATCAATTTTTAAAATTTATTTTAAAGTTGGTATAAGAAAGATTTCCTTTTTTGAGGCCGTAAGCTATACCTTTGAAAACCGTAAAACAATTTAAATATTTAGGCACAATGATCTCCGGCTTCAATGACATAAACATTGAAATATTTATTTCTACTTAGTTAAATGTTCAACATTCAATTCCTTAAAGAGCAACATATCTTATAATGCAACATGCCTTATGTTTTGTATAGAGTTCATTTGGTTTTTATGGTGATTAATTTTAATTTAAGTTGGTTTCTAAAGTTATATAAATATCTTTTAGCCAGAAATTCTTATTATTTAATGGGAATTATTATATTAGATTAATATTTAATGAGAACATCTATAAGCCATGAAAATGCTTTCATTTAATAATATTTTCATGGCTAATATATATTTATATGGCCTTAGAACACAACTTAAATCAAATTTAATCAGCATGAATACCAAGTTAAGTCTATAGAAAACTTTGATAAGGCATGTTGCTATTTACGAAAGTGAATGTTGGACATTTAACAAAGCAGAAGAAGATCTACTATCAATATTTCAGAGAAAAATTCTAACAAAGATCTCTGGTACAATACGCCAAAATAAATACGTGATACGTCCAAAACGTGAAAGATGCTTTATAATCATGAAATATATAGAAAATATAGTAAATATGGTGAAATTATTATTGTGAGAATTGTAAAGTCATCTCGTACCAGATGGAAGGCCCATGTGTTTAGACATGTCGATGAGTTTCCAACCAAAAAGCAACCTTTTCGAGAATTGAGGGAATAAGACAAAGAGGAAGACCACCCAATAGGTAGATTGATGATGTCGGAAAAGATCTAAAGTTAATCGGAGTTAACTGATGGAGGGCTGTTGCATCGGATAGGATCAGATGGAGGAAGCTTGGAGAGACAGCCTTAGTCTTTAACAGACTGTAATGTTCAAGAAGAACTTGTTTTTATGTATTAAAAAGAATCTTGTATAGGAGTTTGTTTATTGAACATCGGGCAACTTCGTGTACCACTTTTTCTTGCCACTAACAGCCCACTAACAGGAGATTAGAGAAGTACATTGCCTTCCGGTAGGACTTTATGGATTACTGCATCGCATTTGTTTGTCATATGTCAGAAAACACCGAAGCTCCTGCAGACAGGTTGATTATCAGTGCGAGTAGATTTTCACATATTGTCACAATGTCCATTGAGGGTTCCCATTTCTGAAATCAGTGATCGCAAGAGACACTGGCAACGAATTCGAATCTGGACCTTTTGGAACATCAAGTTATGCAGGGCAATATTGGGCCACAGTTTGGGATGCACAATGAGATAGAATTTGTTTTTTTTTTTTTTTTTTTTCAGTTTGCAAAATGTTTTTTTTTTTTCCAATACAAATATTTATTAATTTAAATAATTTTTAACTGTCATAATATATCATAATCATTACAAAATTTTAGCTAATTAAAAATTACAATGAATAAAAACTGAAAAACCATCAGCTGCAATTGAACTGTAAATCATTATTATTATTTTTTTTTTTGCTTAGTTTAAAGGGAAAAGTTTAAAAATCGTTAAAAAGTTTGAATCCACCAGCAGACATGTTCAGAAACGAAGATGATGGTTTTATGCCTTTCATTGGAAAAAAAATACACAGGTACTAGCTATAAAAATATAGTTACGATTATACCCAAATATCATATAAGTATCTAAAACTGCCTTTTTGACTAATAGTCTAAACTTTTATTGTTAGGTATTATTTATTTTATTATTATTATTTTTTTTGAGTATTTTTCTTCCAGGAACACATATTGCGATAAAAAGGGGCGTGGTGGGGCGGTTATCGGAACTTTTTCCTTCGTTTATTGGAATCGAATCCCCGTATACGCGAGATGCAATTTTCTTTCTCGCAGGCAGCAGCAGCACCAGAAATCTATTTTTATGATTATTTTCTTTCTCTCATTCCGCCTCGCAGTTTAATGCCTACTTCGCCCTCACGGTTGCAAAGTCAGAGAGAAGTTTTCCACCAATCTGTTGTTGCAATATGCGGCCGAGGGAGAGAGAAGATCTTAGTGGCTGGGAGGTGCGCTGGAATGCATGTATCGATTACTTCTGGAGAAGGGGAAAAGCTTTTTATACCTCAATTTTTTGTTGCGGAGGAGCGTGAAGAACTACACCGAAATCTCCTTCCGGTCCGTTAGATGTTCGGGACCTTTTCGGTGGGAATGTCTGGAATTTAATGATTTCGGCCCTTTTGGCTGCTATGTAATTAAACATGTGACGGAACTGATGCTTCAGTGCATCTACTTGAATGAAACAGCGTGGCTCTCTCTCTTTTTTTATACGGGTAATTTAAATAATGCCCATGTCTTTGTATGGAAAATGTGTTAAATAAAAACTCGAATAGCTTTGCTCATTTCAAATAAGTAAGTTTTTATGGTAACTAGTAAGTTTTTATATGTATGTTTCTCATCAGTTTTAAAGCAGAAACATTTTTCACTGCGCCTTTCCCTAAATAGAGAAAAACTAATACGCATATATGCTTATTACGATTCAATAAATAGTTTTTATTAAATTTCACAATATCTTTGATATTGTTTTCTTTTCTGTTGATTAGATTTGTTTTGATATATATATGAATAGCAATTTTTAAATTAAAGCTTTCTGAATATCAATCTCCTGAATAAATATTGTTGCTACTTATGGCTTTATTTGAACACAATTCATACAAGTTTGGCCAAAACAAAAAAGAACATATAAGAATATAAGAACGTAGAAACAAAAAAGAACATATAAACAAATCAAAATTACAAAGAGAAAAGACCAGACATTCTCAACAAAAAAAAAGGCCTTGAAAACAGTTAAAAACATGTTAAACGTTCTAAGGATAATAATTTAAAAAGCTAGAAGCACCGTGTCATCAGGAGATATTTTCACTCGCCCTCCGGTAGAGAGTACACAAATCACCATTTTGTTGTAAGAGAGTCCAATCACAAGCAAACAAGTAGATGAACCATATTCATTTTCTCTGCCTTGCATAAAGCACATATATCAGAGTTCACAATCGCTATTTTGGGCAGATGTTCAGTCAGGCAGTCGTCTTCAGTATTTAATCTGCGAGTTTTTCTACTAAATTTTTCCTGTCATCCCCGAGTCTGCCAGACTTTCCTTTGGTGTCAGATAATAATTCACTAATATACGATGTTGTTGTCGTCGTCGTGTCCTCCCTCACGGAAGGAGGGCAGAGGGGTGCAGCTTCTGTTCTGATGGAGTACGCGTAGGTAGAAGTCCGACTTCTGCTCCGTAACGCTCTTACAGTCATAAGAGACCGGGACCTACGGGACCCTTAAAGTGGATTCAGAACCACTACAAACATCCATGGCACCTCCGGGATTCGAACCCGAAACCTGTGGCACCGAGCGCCAGAGCGCTAGACACTCGGCCATTCAAGTCCCAAATGTGTGAATGCCAACGGCACGCGGTGTTCCCAGGTGCTCACCCACCCAAGTACTGACCGCGCCCAATGATGCTTGACTTCGGTGATTCTAACGAGAACAGGTATATTCCGCATGGTAAGGCCGTTGGAACTAATATTAATTTTGTCCTGTATAGTTATCCTAAATGAGCCAAGAGGGATAAGACGCTGTCTAAGAACGTAAAACTGTCCGGGAAAAATTTAACCAGGTAAAATAGGTGATGCAAAACATTGCCGTAAAAGCACTAAGTTTATATGTTTCTCCAATTAGTAATTATATAATAGTAAACCAAACCATTAATAGTAAACCCTAGTCTTTTTACACAATAGGTAGTGTACATTATAAGTTACAGCAGATCACATCATGCTAGAATCCATATAAAAGAATATATGAAAAAATAATTCAAAGAAATGGGCTGTATGTGCAACTGACATAAACTGTAATAAGAGAAAAGAAAATTGCTTCTATTTCATGATCAATTTCTCCTAAATATATACCTTTCTTATATCCATCAATTGTCTTTAAAAGTAAAAATTTCTTTAGTAAAAAGTTTAGAATAAGACACTCAATTTTTAAATATATGTCACAATACTTTAAACCCATCCCAATGATACATATTTACATAAATTTAGATTTCTTTTGTTACGAAATGTGAAATTTCTTATGTGAATGTCCTCAAAAAAGAACAAAAGTTAAGTTGCCTATAGAACAAATTCATTTTCAGTATCTATTATTTATAACAAAGTAACCTTTGAAAATAGCAAAAAGGTGGAATACAATTTATTCACAAATAATTATTTATAATTATTTAAAATATTTATTAATTAATTATAACAATAATAATCATAATTATTATTACAATAATTTATAATTTTTTTCAGAGTGAATTCTCTAAATGTAAAGTTAATAATGAAATAATTGAATAAAGGACAATGGTTAAGAACTTTAATTACAGTAATTAGCAAAAAAGTCCATAATTAAATTTATAGCAATCAATTCCGTTACATATAATACTTTTTGAAAAATATGAAAATATATTATATTTTTAGTTTAAAGGTGTTTTTAAGTGAAAATATTTCATCAAAGAAAGATGTTTTTAATATGTCATAAAATTTACCTTGCTTTTTCAATTCCTTCAATTAGCTTACACTCTCTCCCTATATATATCTTGTTCAAATTTTCAATCGTTCATAAAATACTTTTTATTCATCCACTCAAGTTCAAATATTTTTTTTTTTTGAACTTGTAGTGGATGACACTGGATGTTAATACAGTTTTTCAAATATTAATTCATTCATTAAATTTAATTAATTAATTTTAGTTTTTTTAGATTTAAGTTGCATATATCTACCAATAGATGGCGCCAGATAAACTTTAAAAAAAATAAAGGAAAATTATTTATAAAGGATTTTCTGCAATATAAAAAAAAAAGTAGGAATTGATTTAAAAAAATTTTTTTTTTTTATATTACTTGTTTAAAAAATTATTTCATTCTTTACGGGTCTTTTTAAATTCTTTAAACATCTTTTTAAAAATTGTTGTTGTCAGATTGCAAATTACATCAGTTTTCTAAAATTTTTATAACTGTTATTATTGTTTTTTTTTTTTTTATTTCATTAAAAAAAAAATTAAGGAATTCTTTAATTCAATTGTGACATGAGTTAAACAAAGATTAAACTCTTTAAAAACGAGTTACCAAAAAAAAGAAGGAAAAATACTTCTTTTTGTACACAACATTTATTTGAATTATGAGAAGAAATAAAGTGAAATTTTATTACCTTTAAAAAAAAATCTCTTCTAAATTATGAATAATTCATGTTCAGAGTTAGGATAGAATAGAAAAGGGAGGATGTTAATAATAAATTTTTTTTTTTTTTTTTTTTTGCTTTAGTAGTTTTAAAGAAAGGCTATTTATTGTAAAATTAATAATGCATTAAATTTTCTCCAAAAACTACACTAGTTTTCAAAAACCATAAAATTCTCGGTAAAAAAAAAATTTCATTCTGCTATTTAATACTGTGACTTGGATATCACATTATTTACTAAATCTCTTCCTCTTTTATTATTTATATGGTATTTTTATTACAGAAGTACGTTAAATTATTCAATGTAAGGGGTTATAAGGTATTTAAACAGTGATTTTAAGAGAATAATTAATCACTTTCATTTATAGTTTTTTTCTGTTACTTACAAATTAAATTTTTGAAATACAATTTTAAGTGGGTTTTGTATAAGTAAAAAAAAATCATATATTCCCTAAAGAATGCAACGAATAGTCAATATAGGGCTGGTTATAGATGTCTAGTTGCTTTTCTAGATGGGACTTTAAGGGGAAACTCTTCTGCATTTGGTTGTCATATAGCAGAACTTCTCAATCAAACAGCCTGTTATGCAAAACCGCTTAACAATACCCAATTTATTCCCAACGCATTGTCAAAAGACACCAAGTCTTGTTGTTTCTAAAAGCAATAATTGCAAAGCATATCATTAGTAAATTCAAATTTATGATTTCCGAGGGAAAAAATCCTTTTTTACAGAATGTTTTAACAAACACCTAATATGTATCTAAAGTTCGATGCCGTAAGTTTCGCGTTCGAGTCCCGGCTGTGGCATGGATACTTGTAGAGGTTCGAATCCCTTCTAAACCGCATCTACCGGTCTAATATGACTGTTGGGTGTAGGGCTGACAGCCTTACCCTGTAAAAAGAAAACATCTCCTGTCTCGAAATCTGCCAGTAGGCAGACAGTCTCAGCCCATTATGCGGCTGTTGCGCCAATGAAAACGAAGAATGTAAATATAAAAATTAAAGGAAATCATGTAAATAATTTGTTATTATTTTATGATTGCCTTATAAATGTTGCAAATGCTTATGCTTATGTTTTACATCTTATAAATGTTGGCTGCATTACACATGATTGGTGATAAAAAACATACATTGTCAACATAAAAAAAAAAAAAAAATCTTTATTACTCACAGTGAATTAGACGTAAAAATCATGAAATTAAATAAAAGCAAAAAGCAGATAATAATGTGAGCAGAGATATGAAAATTTGTTGAAAATCTAAGTAGATAATCTGGAATGCTGCTTACATTTCTTTGTGTTAAGGATTATAAAATAAATTAATAGTTTAAAAAACTTAAAAAAAACAGCTTTTAGAGTTAATCAAACTAAAAAGTAAAAAATAATTGTTAACATAAGAATAAAATGACTGACGAGAAAATGAATGTCACTGTTCTAAAAGCGTGGGGTACTTTTTGTATGACATTTTAAAACTAACTCTGCATTTCGGAATGAAACTAGTGAAAATTATAACGATTGATATCGAGCACCCCACGCTTTTAGAACAGTGACATTCATTTTCTTGTCAGTAATTTTATTCTTATGTTAACAATTGTTTTTTTTTTTTAGTTTGATTAACTCTAAAAAGGCGTGTTTTTTTTTTAGTTTTTTAAACTATTAATTTATTTTTTACTTTTTAGTGCGATTAACTCTAAAAGCGTGTTATATTTTTAGTTTTTTTTAAACTATTAATTTATTTTTACTTTAAAAGCATGTTTTTAGTGACCCACGTAGGTTTGAATGTTCTAAAGATGCCTGTAAATGTTTCTTTGCAGCTTAAATAGTGTGTATGCGGAGAAACAGATCTCCAGGGAAAAAAAGGATGCGCAGATCAAGATGACTTTTCAAAGGCTGTGTGTTTTAATCATTAATCCTGGCGATCCTAATCATGATGAGATAATAAAGTGATCAAAATATTTTATTTTTGTCAGTCCTTGATAAGTCTACAACGTTTAAATTAAATCGGATTGCTTAAAGTAGGGCAATATCTAGCCCAAAAAGTCAGTTGCATATGTACATACAAACAAACATACAGGTGAAACTAATAAAAGCGTATTAAAAAAAGTGGAAAACACAACAATGATATAAAAAAAATTCATCAATTAATATTAAAAAAAAAACCAATACTCAAAAAATAATAAATTTGTAAAAGTTTACTTTATAAATAAATAAAATAATTTTATATTCAGTTAAATAAAAATCTGATGAACAATTTGTACGATGGTTGTTTTCTTACTAAAATGTTTATCCTAAGGCTTAGGTATATTTTTTTTGCTGTTTTAAGGAAATCGAAATACCCAAGAATTATTTTAACGAAAGTAAATCGTTGCACGTTAAAATCCATACAAATTGATCTCTAATCGCAAAAACAAAATTTCTGCTCAGTTCACTCTAATTAACTAAGCAACTTACTTAGAAGATTACAGTTTTGAAAGTGAACACAAAAGATAAGGTTAAAACGGAAGTAAACTTAATTAAGATTTTCGGCGGCGAAAAAAAAAAATCAAAAGTAATTAATCTCTAAAAGTCACGGCGAACTTCCTCAGTTTATTAATTTCTTAACTCTTAAACTCACTTTCTGAGAAATCTCATTATGATACAAAAGTTCCTTTAAGTCATATTTCTTCTAAGGGGAGTAAATATACAATTATAGCTGGTGTGGTAGAAAAAAAAATTGTTTTGGAATTAAATGCGCTGAATGACTTTTGAATTTGATTTTAAATGCTTAGTATTAAGTTTTAATATTTCTTCTACTCACGAGTTTTAATGTTTTGTTATAAAATTATGTTCTGAATGTGAGAAAAAAAAAAAATTTATGCAAATTGTGTTTTCTTAAATAATTTTTAAATTTTTAAATAAAATATGTATATGTGTGGTTTGGAAAAACACTTTTTTTTAAAGTAAACAATACATGAAAGAGAAAAAAAAATTAAAATTTTTACGGTGAAAGAACTTTGAACGAGTTTATTGAGAAATTTTAATATTAAATTTCTTGAAGTCTGCTATTCATTTATATGTATCATTGTTATTTTGTCATGTAAATTACATGTTATTCATTAATCATATCAAATATGCAAAGCTAAGAAAACTAACAAAAAAAAACTATCTATGATTAATACAAAAATATACTGTCTCATTACCAGTTTACAAACTTCTAGGATGAGTAGAGTACACCTAGACGACTCGGAATCATATAGCAGTACAGGTTCGTAAAAGCTTTCTTGAAATCGTCGTTCGGATTAGAGTCCCGGCGGTACCATGGATGTTTGTAGTGGTTAGGAATCAATTTTAAACAGTAAGTCCCGGCCTAATATGACTGTAGAACCCTAGGGCGAAGGGGCGACAACCCTACCCCGTAAAGAAGCTTTTGAAAGAGTAGAAAAACCTCTTTTTCTTAGTTTGGTTTGATTTGTCGCTCTTTGGTCATTTTTTGCACGCTTTGGGTTAATTAGACTGGGACTTACAGTTTAACGTGGATTTCGAACCACTCACAAACAAGCACCCATGCCACAGCCAGGATTTGAACTTGAAACTTGTGGTACCAAAGGGAGACAGTCAACTAGCCAATAGGTGCTCTCTTTTTCTTAGAGTATATAGAATGAAGGAAAACACGAAAAACTCACACCAGGTAATCCTCCAAAAAGTCAGGCGTCCTGTAAACATCTTTCCTGTTATCATTATTTACACAGTTTGCTTGTCTATAAAATACTGTGCGTGTGTTTTGAAAAGAACCAGGTGTTTGAAAATTATACGCAACAATGCATAGATTTTCTCTCTACAGTTTTTCCTCCAGACATTAGAGAAAGAGACGTTCAAACCTTTTAGTTGTGTTATCTTCTTTTTCTTTTATAATTAATTGATACAACTTTCAGTTGATATAAAAGGACATTTATTCACATTCCAAAATACTTATTGGTACAAATACTTAATCGAGCCACCGCCCGCCATCAGCAACCTCGTCGCGTTCCTTTTTTTTTTTTGCCCTTGCTCTTACATTGGAATCACCGTATAAGACAATAGCCTTATATGGAGTTACAGGAGGAGGAGTTATGGAAGAGTCTCTTGTTCGTGGCGCCATCTGTTGTCATTTATAATGAGAAATAGTTTACAGTTGAAAGGACATATGAATTCCATAAAAATCTTGCGACACAGCGTACCAAATTTTCATAGCGTTTTTTTATTTCGTTGCTTAACCTTTTTAATAGCAATCATTTAAAATTTTAGGTTTAACTTCAAAAAAAAAATTTCAGCACCAACATACACCTACATTAATCTCATTAACGAGTGCCTTTTATTAAAAAAAACTTAAACATTTAATTATTCTTTTATACATTGACCTGGTAATTTGCATGGCTGGGACTCACGATGATCAATGGTCATTATAGACAATTGTTTTAGTGGAAAGTATTTTTGCATGTATGTAAATAATAGTTTTATTTTAACTATATATAATATTAAATAATTAATTTTATTTAAAATTATTTATGGAACTTGACATGAAAAAAAGTTATGAAAAGTACTTTTGCTGCAAAGTAATAATACAATTATAGATTGAATCAAACAAAAGATTAAACAATTGCCAAATGTGGGGATTTTGAAGAGAAAATTCTTTTTAAAGACGATAAGCCGTAATTTTATACGTGTTTTTTTAATTTATTTTTTGCTTCATCTGTAAGCAGGTTCATGCAAAAACCAAAGAAGAAAAGATAATAATGATAGAAATAAAAAAATTATAAACATAATGCATGAGATAGAAGCACAAAGAAACTAAATTTACGAAGCAGTATCTATCTAAATCATTCGAATGAGCGATTACCAAGAAAGAAGATTATTAAGGATTAGAAGATAAATATCAGTCGAGAGAGCGTACACTTTATTATTTTGTTGGAATTTGATTTAATAAGTATATTACTTTGGTAACAGCATTAAAATCGACTAATAGTAAACTGAATGTTTGAAAAAGAATCACATACTTTGCATGACTTTTTCCACAGCTTGGTTCATCTTTAAATTACGAATTTGAAAGGTAAATTTTATTTTCAAATTACAGTAATAAATACTTTTATCTATTCTTAACAAAATAGCTTAATGATAATTTCAAGAAAGTTCAACTAGAAAGTTACAATCGTTGGGGCCGGATGGCGCAGTGATTGTCTTGTGCTCTGTACAACAGGCTTCGAGTTCGAATCCCGGTGGTACCAATGATGTTTATTCGTCTTCATCCTTGGTACAAAAACCCCATGGTGGATCAAGGGGCTAATGGTAAAGCAGGGGGCATACGGTTTAATGTATCAAAGAAACATACTAAACATCTAAAAGAAACCCTCTAAAGAAACATCTCTTGATTTCAAGACAGGAGATGTTTCTTTTAAGCGGTAGGATTATCAAACCTACGCTCAACGCTCTACAGTTATATTAGACCAGGATCTATGATTTAAACTGGGTTTTCCAACCACTACAAACATCCATGGCAACGCTGCGACTCCAACCCGAAACCTGTGGCACAAAACGCCAAAGCACTACACACATGACCAATGGGCCCATGGATGTTTGTAGTGGTTCCAAATCTGCATTAAACCATATGTCCCGGTTTAATATGACTATGGAGCATTCTTCAGAGACACGGAGCCAAGTCAGACTTCTACCTACAGATGCTCCATCACAACGGAAGCTGTCACTTTATCTCCATCCATGAGCTAATTAGTCATGAAATGTCCATCTCGCTCTGCAGAACACTGAGAAGGAGTCATACACACAAATGCGATCCTTATATATCAATTAATTAATGTACTTTTGCAATAGTGCAATTTCAATAAATTTGCTCATAAAAATATCTTCAAACTAATAATTTATTGCATAAAAACTGTGAACTGGTATCAGCAACAATGACACAAACCCATACTCCGATAATATACTGGTATGGCACTATGTTAATTATCTGAGGTTACATCTCATGTCTCGTCATTTCAAGCGTGAACACTGGCATGGTTCCATCCATGTCAGTGCAGTGATCACGCATGAATATTAAGACGGTGGCTTGTACTTTGAGTACGGGCTTAATTATCTTGGAGGAGTCCTGCCACGGACATTAAAATCTGTTAGATGGAAGTGAACAGCTCAGATTATTCCGGAATCTGTGAGGCGAGATTTCATGGGCACCGAGATAATGACAGTCTTCCATGGTTTGGCTTACCAGAGTGTCAACAGTGTCTTGGACGGAGAATTAAATTTTAAACTGTTCGTTCAAAGTACTGGAAGTTTTGGTGTACAGTGTCCATTAATTCTTATAGTTGATCATTTAATATTCAGGCTTTGTCAGTTATTTTCGCTGGTAAAATAATCTTTACTACAATGAAGAATGCGATTCCACTTTTATTTTCATATGTTTTCTTAACTATTTTTATTGAAGAATAATTTATTAAAATATTATTTTGGAACACTATATAGAATATAAATTTCCATTTTTTTGACTCATAATATGTATATAACATTCTTATGTAGGAAGGACGATATATAGCATGTATAATTGTAGAATTTGGGTTGATATTTGCTAGGATTTATTTAAAAGGTTTCATTAACGAAATATATGATCAAGAAAAACTATTAATATTATACAGGGCATTATATATAAAAGATACGCTTACAATTTTATATTATACACTGATGATGAGCCATATCCACAAATACTGGTATCAGCAACAATGACACAAAACCCTACTCATATAATATACTGGCATGGCACTATGTTAATTAGCCGAGGTTACATCTCATGTCTCGTCATTTGAAGCGTGAACACTGGCATAGTTCCATCCATGTCACTGCAGTGATCACGCATGAATATTAAGACGGTGGCTTGTACTTTGAGTGTGGGCTTAATTATCTTGGAGGAGTCCTGCCACGGACATTAAAATCTGTTGGGGGAAGTGAGCAGCTCAGATTATTCCGGAATCTGTGAGGCGAGATTTCATGGGCACGGAGATAAAGACAGTCTTCCATGGATCAGCTTTCAACAGTGTCTTGGACGGGGAATTAAATTTTAAACTGTTCGTTCAAAGTACTGGAAGTTTTGAAATGGAGTACAGGGTCCATAAATTCTTATAGTTGGTCATTTAATATTCATGTTTTGTCTAGTTATTTTCGCTGGTAAATCTGTAGCCCAAAATTATTACAAAATATTGCGATTCCACTTTTATTTTCATAAATGTCCTTAATTATTTTTATTGCAGAATAATTTAATAAAATATTATTTCAGGAACTCTATAAATTTCTATTTTTTTTACTCATTATATGCATATAATATTCTTATGTAGGAAGGACGATGTATGTATAATATATTTGGGTTGTATTGACTAAGATTTATTTAAAAATGTGTCATTTACGAAATATACGATAAATATAAATTATTAGTAGTATGCAATGCGTTATATATAAAAGATACGCTTACAATTTTATATAATTTGAAATACACATAGTTAATTATATAAAATTGTAAGCGTATCTTTATATATAATCAATCAATGAAATTTAAATTGAGTTTTTATGCATGTAACATTATTACATAGGAAGGACTAGATATATACTATATAATTGTAATATCTAGGTTGATATTTAAATATTTATCTGAAAATGTTTCATTTATGAAATGTATAATAAATAAAAATTATTAATATTATACAGTGCATTACTCACACACACACACACACACACACACATATATATATATATATATACAATTATATTAGACCCGAACCTATGATTTGAAGTGGATTCCGACCACTGCAAGCATTCATCACCGAATTCAAACCCAAAATCTGTGGCCGAGTGCGCTAATCACTCGGCATTCAACCCTATGGCACCGAGCTCCAGTCACTCGGCCATCAGGCTCATATGTTGTATGATCACATTGGTTTATCAGTGAAGACATTTTTTTTTCACAATTTTTGTAATGTGTTTGATAATATTGTCATATTTATACATATTTAAATCACAGATGAATGTGGAAAATAACTATAAAATGTCTTCCTGCATCTAAGAGTTCTTGATAATTATATTTAAAATCACAACTAAGCATAAATTAAATAATTTGAGAATTCGGTATCTGTGAATTCTTTTCGATTGTATTAAAAATCCGATATCAATCACACCCCTGATATTGAAATTTGTTTTAATCATCGGGATTCTTCAGGTAACACTGCACGACTGCAATTTTGAAGAATCAATGATTCTTTTCTATTCTGTAAAAAGAGGAGCCAAATATCGGTTTGATCAGGGTCCATCTCTTCTTCTCTTCCAAACCGCATCGATTTTGAAAAAAAAGCGACGCATCTCCCTTCCCGCCGCATGCTTGATCTAAAAATGCAGACAACTATAGGGAAAAACCACTTTACTCATTTATCAATGTCCTTCTTCTTTCATTATATGGGGACGGAGAAAAAGAAAACTCCACGATAACACGGTTAGACATTCGCACACCGGAGAAAATTCTCCGATACCATTGAAAAATCACTTTTGTGAAAGCACGGTTTTCGAGGAAAAAGTTAATTAAGGGGGTATGGCTTTGTTTTCCGGATCTGATTTGCATCTTATAAGATTGGGCGGTTCTTCTGTCATCGATAAAAAAAATAATATGGAATGCTTCTTATGGAAAATATTTTTTTAAAATATCCCCTGGATATATTTTTTAACAACTAGCATTGTGACATTATGATCTGAATGTGGAACTTTAGTTTTTGATTTGAAAAATAAATTTTACATTAATAAGTATGGAATGGGGCCTGGCTAGCATTCTGGCGCTCGGTAGCACAGGTTTCAGGTTCGGGTCCCAGGGGTACCATGTTTGTAGTGGTTCGGAATCCACTTTTTAAACCGTACATGAGCGTTGCGGGAGTATTGTTATTCGCGCCCATAGCTTATCTTTAAGCTGCACACACCTCTTAGATAGTGCTAAGTGGTAACGTCGGTGCAGTGCTTGTCTGAAGGCATAAAAAAGTGAAACTGTTAACCTGTTGCATTATGAAAAAAAAGTATGTGGAGTCCGATTCGTGCTCCACATACTTTTTTTTCATAATGCAGCTATGGCTCAGTGCCAATGCTCTCCGCTAGTGAACGTTAGCATAGAGGTTCCATCCGCTGGCGGCTTTGTTGTAGACACTGTTTAAGTAAACGTGTTGACTCGATGGCTTTTGTGATGTTCAACATCTTGCCTCAACAATGTACAGCATCAGCAACGTGCACCATTAGGGCTGAGGTCCAATCCACTGGCCGCTTTGTTGTAGATACTTTTTAAGCGAACGAAGTGAATGGATTGCGTTTGTGATGTTCAGCATCTTACCTAGTGAGTCGGACTACCTGGTGGGATTTTTCCGGGTTTTCAACAATAGACATTATTTGGCACATGAGAACATTTTTAAATTTCATAGCACAGTTTCCTACCGTGCATAATTACTGAGTTTTTAGTAAACTTTTAATGGATAATATTTTTAAAAAGTATTAACAAAACTTCAGTGGCAACGTACACACAACTGCCAGCATCTGGGCTGATGTTCAATCCACCCCTTCTCTGTTGTATACATTGTTTAAGAAAACGAGGTGTCTCGAAGGCGTTTGTAATGTTTAGCATCTTGCCTCGTGAGTCGGTCTACCTGGTGGGAGTTTTCCCGGTTTTCTCCCATACGATCACAAATGTGGGGTAGTTCTCCCTAAAAAAAGTTCTTTTGGAAGACACTGCCCTCCATCTTCACCGGCACGGAGCCAAGTCAGACTTCTACCTACGAGTGCTCCATAATAACAAAAGCTGTTTTTAAGGCGTTTTTTTTTATGTTTTTAAGGCGTGAAGGCTGTAATGAAGGCGAAGTATGAATGAAGAATGAAGATGAAGTATGAATGTTTAAATTTGATTTGCTTTCAAAATACACAAAATGTTCGTCCATAGAAATCATTAAGAATTTATTAAGGATGGCGGCCGATTATGACTACGTTTATTAATCGAAGTAAAACTATACTGAATCACTTACATTAAAGAAACGAAAATTATAAAAAAAACAAAATTAACATTAATTTCTGTGTCAGAGGAAAAATAAGACTCATTGTTATCCGGAAAATAGTTCACGGATAATTAATAACAAAATACAAAATGTACGTACAAGAATTTTTTGAATAAATTACAATTATTCTGAAAAAGAATGTAAAAATACTCTTAAAAGAATACAAAAATATTGTAAAAAAATGTTTATAGCTATTTAAAAAAAAGATACGAATTAATGAAGCAAGTTATGTTAAAAAAAAAAAAACAGAATTAAATGAATTAAATTTCATAACACTTTAGATATATTTAATTTAAAAGTTTTCAATCAGGGCATGATTTAAATTATGGTAGGAAATTTAAAAAAAATACTTACAGTAATATTTTAAATTTATCATTATAGAAGCACTATCAGAATCAGAAACATTATCATCCGAAGAATTAAAAATGTTAATGTATTGTTTAGCAAAATAATTAATTAATACATTCTAAATATTTAAGAAAGTGCTTGAGGGCCAAGTGACAAGTACCTTGGCGTTCGGTGCCATGGATGTTTGTAGTGGTTAAATAATTAATAATTAATTACATAATTAAATGTAAGCATATCTTTTATATATAAAGCATTATATAATATTAATAATTTTTATTTATCCTATATTTCGTTAATGAAACATTTTTAAATAAAACCTAGCAAATATCAACCCAAATTCTACTATTATACATATATCGTGTTTCCTACATAACGTTACATGTATATAATGTATAAAAAAAATAGAAATTTATATTCTGTACAGAGTGCCAAAAATAATATTTTATTAAGTTACTCAAATGCAATAAAAACAGTTAATTAAATATACACTCAAGAGCCAAAACATTATGACCACCCCTACATTTTGCAAGGAACTCGCCTGGATGACGTGGAAGGCACGTGTTCAGGTGGAAGTGGCATTTAAACTGGTATTAAGTGGTGGTATTTATCCATGCCAAGGCGGGTTGAAGCTGTGTTCCACGCCAAAGGTGGGCCAACTCGTTATTGACAGGTGGTCATAATGTTTTGGCTCTTGAGTGTATGAAAATAAAAGTAGAATCGCATTATTTTATAATAGATAATTTTCAGCAACAGATTCACCAGCGAAAATAACCAGACAAAGCCTGAATATTAAATGACCAACTATAAGAATTTATGGACGCTGTACTCCATTTCAAAACTTCTAGTACTTTGAACGAACAGTTTAAAAAATTTAATTCCCCTTCAAGACACTGTTGAAAGCTAATCCATGTAAGACTGTCTTTATCTGTGTGCGCATGAAATCTCGCCTCGCAGATTCCGGAATAATCTGAACTGTTCACTTCCCTCTAACGGATTTTAATGTCCGTGGCAGGGCTCCTCAAGATAATTAAGCCCGTATTCAAAGTACAAGCCATCGTCTTAATATTCATGCGCGATCACTGCACTGACATGGATGGAACTATGCCAGTCTTCACGCTTGAAATGACAAGACATGGGAGATGTAACCTCGGCTAATTAACATAGTGTCATACCAGTATATTTATGAGTAGGGTTTTGTGTCATTGTTGCTGAGACCAGTTCACAGTTTTTATACAATAAATTATTAGTTTGAAGATATTTTTATGAGAAAGTTTATTGATCAATTGCATTGATACAAAGGTACATTAATTAATTAATATATAAGGATCGCATTTGTGTGTATGACTCATCCTCAGTGTTCTGCAGAGTGAGATGTGCAACCTGCTCAAGGATGGAAGTAATGGGGCAGCTTCCATTGTGATGGAGCACCTGTAGGTAGAAGTCTGACTTGGCTCCGAGTTGCTGAAGAACGCTCTACAGTCATATTAAACCAATATTGAACCACTACAAACATCCATGGGCCCGATGGCTGCGTGAGTAACTATCTGTAGTGATGCAATGCCTGTTTGTAGTGGTTCGGAATCCCCTTTAAACCATAGGTTCTGGTCAAATATGATTGTTGAGCGTTGGGGTAAGGGCTGACAATCCCACGCCATAAAAATAAATATGTGTCTCGAAATCCGCCAGTAGGTAAACTGTCTTGGCCCACCATAGGGCTCTTGCGGCAATGAAGAAGAAATATTTAAGAGACCTCGATTTTAAGTAACGAAATAAAAATTATGTAAAATATTTATGGCTTAATTTTGGAAATGAATATAAAAAGCAATATTTTTCGTTCATAAAATTACAAGTATTTTTAAGACTTTGATGCCAATTGAAAATTTGCTTCTAAGTATCAATACATCTTTCTAATAACTTCTTAACAAATTTTTAGAGAAAATATCAAACATTGTAAACATGGATTTTGATACTTTCTGAAATACTTTTGAGAATTTTGTATATGCGAAAAAAAATAGAATACAAAGGACCAATCCAGACGTTTTCAAACACACTATGCCATGTAAAATAAGAACTATCAGCAAACAAAAACAACAGATGTGAAAAGAAACTGGAATTGGAAGTTGAGTTATGTTCACCTTATCCTGGATAAAAAGTTTAAAATTGCAAGGATATGGGGGAATTTGGGGATATATCACATGCTCAAAATTCCATAACAACAACATTATTTATTTATTTATAGGAAATTCGAACAACTCGTATGAAACACAGCAGTTTAGGTCTTTTGTTTAAAGGTACTTCGGAATACATTAGATAATTTTCAGAATAGATTCAAGAAGATTGTTATGCTTTGAAGTTATTATAATATAGTCAAACAAGAAATTTTACGATGAGAATAAAAACGTTATTGGTAAATATTGAAATTTATTAGTATGTTTCGTATAAGAAAATTTTTTTTTTATTAAACTATTGGATAGATCACTAAGAAGTGCTTTTGTTATAATGCTTCTTCTTCTTCAAAGGCGCAACAGCTACATGTTGGATCAAAGTCGTCTGCTTATTGGCAGATTTCGAGACAGAAGATGTTTTTTAACCGACTAAGATTGTCAGTCCCCTACGCCCAGCGCTCTACACTCATATTATATCGGGACCTACGGTTTAAAATAGATTCCGAACATCCATGGAACCGCCAGGCCTCGAACATAAAACCTGTCGCACAGATGCGAGATATATACTAAGCAAGGAAGCAAAGTATGTTTCTTAGCGTATATTCTTTTCATTAGCGCAACAGCTCCATGGTGGATCAAGGGTGTCTGCCTACAGCAGATTTCCAGATAGGAGATGTTTTCATTTTACAGGGTAGGGTTTTCAACTCTACGATCATATTAAACAGGGACCTACGGTTTAAAGGGGTTTTCAAACCACTACAGGTATCAATGGCATCGCTAGACAGGAATCCAAACCTGTGACATCGAGCACCAGGACAGTGTATAGCAATATATGGAAATAAAAATCGTCTTATTAATTTATATTGCTAATCTGTTTTTAAGTGAAGTAATCATTTAATTTGTATCACAATAAAATTTTTGGAGATACTTGGAATATTATGAGGTTTAGAGTGGATACCGAACCACTACAGGCATCCCTGGTACCACCGGGACTCGAGCGCGGAGCCTGCATAAGCTAGTCACACGGTCATCCAGCCCCAGTAAGGTTTTATTTATTATTATTATAGGTTTATACAACTAAACTAAAGAAAACTGTTTTTATTCATGCAAACCTTCAAAATTAAACTCTAGAAACTATATAAAAAAGTTTCATCAATAAAACATCTTTTCTAAGATCCTTTTAATGAAATAATTTATCCTTCAGAGATGTTATATTTTACTTTATTACAATATTAATTTAAAATGGAATCACACTAAAGATAATTTTTAAGGGGTGATCAAATAGTTTCCGTTTGATGGCTTGGCTGCAGCATATATGCAAATTAGCGAGTCCCCGATGCTGGTATATAGTTTGGTTTGTCGTTGTCATCTTGTGCACACAGGGTTAAACACACCGGAACCTACAGTTTTTATTCTAGATTCCTAACCCCTAACAAACATTCATGCCACCGCCAGGATTTGAACCTGAAGCTTGGGATACCAAAGGCCAGAGCGCTAGCTACTTGGTCACCAGGTCGCGCTTGTATATAAGCATTGACATTGAGACCTGGAATTCTTGGGTCAGTGTTTTATTTCCAAAGTATGTGTGGAAAATGCTGGCATTAACAATGACGACGTTAGTACCAAATGTGTCCAAGCAGGACAAACGTGCTGTTATTATTATTATTATTTTTACTTTGATCAGTGGATAAAATAACTGTGTTTCCACAAAAAAAAAATGCATTAAAAAATGTATTTCTTAAACACTTAAAAATAACTTAGCATTAAAAATAAATGCTTGTGAAAATAATGCATACGTGTTCAGGCAATAATACAATTTTAGAAATAGTTCACTTATTTCGAAACTTGCGCTGCAGAGTTAACTGAAATTGATTAAGAGTATTCAGCAGCAAAGAGATAAATTCTGTTTCGAGAATTATCACCACCTTTAACCTAATGAAATCTAGTTCCAAACATCGATCACTCACAGAGCAGAAGCTCGTAATTAATTACTCTAAAGAATTAGTGGGATGTTGAGGATATCTTTGTTGTTTAGCAATCTTTCATTTTCGTTGTTGTTAGAAAGCAGACATTTTCCAATAATTGCGTTTACCACAGCAAAATTTAATAAAATTAATTTTGTGTTAAGTTGGCAATTGTTGTTGGTGTTCTAATGCAGCTGGCAATACAGAGACAGTTAATCTGCATGACATAAGCAAGGACTGCATCGTTGTTATTCATTTAGCACTACCCATGGGGTGCGTGTAAGCTTGAAGATGGACTCGAGGAACACTACCCCCACAACGCTCTACGAACATTTTAAACCGGAACCTACTGTTTAAAGTGGATTCCGAACCACTATAAGCATCCTTGGCACCGGCGGCATTGAAACCAAAACCTGTGGTACCGAACGCCAGAGGGCTAGCCACTCGACCATCAGGCCCCAGAAAGTCTTATTAGTTATTATATTTTTATGTTTAAAACATTAATTTTATTAGTATAGTCAGAATCCACTTTTAAACCGTAGTTCATGGTCTCCTATGATTACTACTACTACACCAACACTACGTCACATAACTGTGCCTAGAGCTGAGTTGCCCCTTTACAGTTTGGGATTTTGGGGAGAAGTCTGTGATGGGCTCTGTGATGCTCTACGGTCATATGAGACTGGCGCCTACGGCTTAAATGGATTCCCAACCACTACAAACATCCATTGCACGCCGGGAATCAAACCCAAAACTGTGGTACCGAGCGCCAGAGAGATAGCCACTCGGCCATCAAGCCCTTAGTTGGCAATTGTAATTACACATAAACTTGTAATTCTTACTGCTTCATGTCATGTCAGTGCTTGTAAAAAACAGTGCAAAAACATTTAGATTTTATTCCATTTTTAAACATGTGTTATCTGAACTACTTTGAAAAATGACAGAGAATCTAACATCGATTGAATTTTTTTTCAAATATCGCGTGAAAAATAGAGCAGTTATTCCTGAAAGATTCTTCAAATAAGTTTCTACTGCACAATGTTAAATTTTTTTCTTGGAGTAAATCACTTGTCATTAACAAAAAAAAATATATTTTTTATTTTCTCAATTGTATACCGAGAGTTGTTGTGGGATGTTAAAACTAATGATTTAGAAAACAAACGAAAGTTAAAGAAGTCTGGAGTTTTCTGGGAAAAAGCTTGGAACTTAATTGAATAAAGAAGATCTGGGTTACACGCAATATCGTAATTTTCGAGTATCCTAATCAGAAAGAAGCTAAATAATAATAAAAAAACAGCAAAAACATAAGAACAGTGAACAATAATTCACCTAATGAACCTTCACCTTTTGAGAATAAACATTTTTTCCCCTTTTGTGAGCATTTAACCTAGATCTTCAAAAATGTATTTGTTTTTATTGGTTGTGTACATAAATCCATGTCACATATTTTAAGAGTTCAGTATTTAAATGTAAGTATCAAGATTTAAACCTTGATATCGATATTTTTATCAATTCACAAAAAAAGTTTGAAACGAAATAAGTCTTTCTTAGTTATGCACAACTTTTTCCTATCAAACAACAAATTTAAGCCTTTCTTTATTTTATCTCAATACTATCATGAAAATGGGGCTGAATGGGCGAGTGTCTGGTGCTCGGTACCACAGATTTCGGGTTCGAGTCCCTGCGGTGCCATGGATCTTTGTAGTGCTTCGTAATCCACTTTAAACCGTAGGTCCCGGTCTAATACGATCGTAGAGCGTTGCGGGGGCATTGTTACTCAAGTCCGTAGCTTATCTTCAAGTTACAAGCCCCCCCCCTGGGTAATGCAAAGTGAGTAACGTCTGTGCAGTGCTTACCTTAAGGCATCCAAGACCAAGGTGTCTAAGTGTTTGCCAGCTGCATTAGAAAGAAGAAAACTATCATGAAAATTGCAGTACACAAAATGCAACCATTAAAAATAAATGAAGTATTAATTAATTGTCATTAATACACTTAAACTATTAAATTAACATCAACTATTATTTTAATTATTTCTTTAATTCATAAATTGAAAAAATTAAATAATATTATTTGATTTTTTTTTTTCGTTATCATTTTTAATTGAATTTTTAAAGACATTTAAAATGATATTAATTTTGGAGCAATTTCCACATTTTTAAGAATTATATTTATTATATGCTAAGAAGCATACCATCTCGTTAAATAATTTTAAAAAAGGCTTTCAAAAATATATTTATGCTTGTGAAAAATAATTTTAACTTAAAAATATTTTTTTTTAAGTGGAGCTATATTTAATTAGCTTCTTTTCATAATTTTTTTAAAATTAAGAGTTTTCAGAACTGAGAAATTTACGTTTCAATAAATATTAGCAGATCAATTGTTGGGGTCTGATGGCCGATTGACTAGCGCTCGGTGTCATAGGCTTTGGGTTCGAGTCTCTGGGGTGTCATGGATGTTTGTTGTGGTTCGGAATCGACTTTAAACCGTAGGTCTCGGTCCAATATGACTGTTGGACTTAGGACTGACAACCCTACTGCTTAAAAAAGAGAACATTACCTGTCTCAAAATCAGCCAGTAGGCAGACGGCTTTTGTCCACCATGGTGCTGTTGCGCCTTTGAAGAAGAAACATCATAGTAAAAAAGATCTTAGTGATCCATAAAATTGTTTAGTAAATAAAAAAAATTTCCTGTATACGAAACAAGCAAATAAATTTCAATATTTACCAATAACGTTTTTATTCTCATCGTAAAATTTCTTGTTTGACTATATTATGACTTCAAAGCATATTTCTTGAATCTATTCTGAAAATGTATTCCGAAGTACCTTTAAACAAAAGACCTAAATTGTTCTGTTTTATACTAGTTGTTCAAATTTCCAATAAATAAATAAACAATATTGTTGTTATGGAAGTTTGAACACGTGATATATCCCGAATTCCCCTCTATCTTTGCAATTTTAAACTTTTTATCCAGGTATAAGGTGAATATAACTCAACTTCCAATTCCAGTTTCTTTTCACATCTGCTGTTTTTATTGACCTATACTATAGTTCTTATTTTTACTAGATATGGTATGTTTGAAAACGTCTGGATTGGCCCTTTTTATTTTTTTTTTATCCCATATATAAAATTCTCAAAAGTATTTCACATATTTAAATCTATAGGTACAATGTGTGATATTTTTCTCTAAAAAATATGTTAAGAACTTACACTCTAGAGCCAAACATTATGACCACCCCTACATTTTGCAATGGACTCTCCTGGATGACGTGGAAGACACGTGATCAGGTGGAAGTGGTATTAATCCCTGCCAAGGCTGGTTGAAGCTGTGTTCCGCGCCAAAGGTGGGCCAACTCGTTATTGGCAGGTGGTCATAATGTTTTGGCCCTTGAGTGTATTAGAAAGATATATGAAGACATAGAAGTAAAGTTTTCATTGACATCAAAGTCTTAAAATTGCTTGTAATTTTTATTAACGCAAAAATACATCCTTTTTATATAGATTTGAGAGGCCTGATAGGCGAGTGGCTAGCGCTCTGGCGCTGGGTACCGCAGGTTCCGGCTTCGCGTCCCGACAATGCCATGGATGTTTGTAGTGGCACGGAATTCACTTTAAACCGTAGATCCCGGTCTAGCATGATCGTAGAGAATTGCGGGTGTGTTGTTACTCGGCATCCGTAGCTTATTTTTAAGCTACACGCACTAAGGAGTAGGACTGACAACTCTACTCTTTAAAAAGGAAAACATCTTCTGTCTCGAAATAAGCTAGTAGGCAGAGGAACTTTGCCCACCATGGGGCTGTTGTGCCAATGAAGAAGCGCAATTGTTGCTTCTTATAAACAATTTCGTTTTTTAAAAGAAGAAATAAATTTAATTTTTTATTCATGAACCAGTACTTTTTAAGATGAACAAAAACGAACTGACTTCAGTTTAAAGAAATAATTAAATTTAAATTTATAATATCTAACGCTCTAGCTTTCGGGGTCGCAATTTTCGGGTTCGAGTCCCGCAGTGCCACAGATGTTTGTTGGAGTTCGGAATCCACTGTAAATCGTAGAAGTGTCTAATATGACCGTAGTGATAAGGGCTGACAATCCTACTCTTGAAAACGAAAACTTTTCTCTCGAAATCTACCAGTAGACAGACGGCCTTAGCCCACATTGGGGCTGTTGCGCCAAGGAAGAAGAAATTTATGAAATAAATACAGCATAAATAGAAAATAAATTTATATCAACATTTGTAAAATTATATCTAAGGTCTTAATTGTGTAAAATCATATTTAATATTCCATTAACTGCGACAGGTTAGGATTCGTTTTGGAATATTTTTTCAGATTTAACAATATCTAAATTCTGTTAATATCATAACGTTTTAAAATACAAATATTCTTAAATAATATGTCAAATTACACTCATGTCCATAAATTAAGGATAATGAAGTACAGGCAAAGAAAGAGACAGAAGCAAAACAAATTGACTTATTTGTAAAGTCTATTTATTAAACAAAAGGTAAAGAGCAAAAAAGATGCTATATGTTTGACATAATTAATAAAAATTGCGATTTTTACTCCCTGGAGCAAATTTCCAAAAAGAACCTATTTACAAAAAACAGTATAACGTGGTTAGTATGATGGTTAATAGGGAGTAAGTCTCCCGGACGATACAATACAGACCTTACAACGCCTAGGCATGCTGAGTATCAAATTATCAATCTGATCTTGGGGAATATTACACAACTCATCAAGCAATGCCCTCCGAAGTTCCAGTTGACGGCTGCAATTCGTCGGCCAAGCATATCCCACACATGCTCTATTGGATTCAAGTCCGGTGAGTATGCTGGCCAATCCATACGGGTGATATCCTCCAATTGAAGGCATTCTTCTACAATGTTTGCACGGTGAGGACGGGCGTTGTCATCCATAAACAGAAATTCAGCACCCATGGCGCCCCGAAACAAACGTACATGTTGTTCCAGAATGACATCCCGATAGATGTGGCCTGTCATCGTTACACTCTGAATATGCAAGTCAGTTCTGGAACCAAGAATAATTCCTCCCCAAACGAGCCCTCCTGTAACACCGTAACGGTGTCGTTCAATGGTGTTCTCTTGGTGGTAACGGGTACCTGGCGCTCTCCATATGAAAGTCCGGCGAGAATCAGACTGCAAACCAAACCTGGACTCGTCGGAAAACATCACCAGACCACAGTTGCGGTGTCCACAATGCATGCTCTCTACTCCAGGTTAATCGCATGCGACAGTGAGTTGCGGTAAGTGGAACACATCTGACAGGCCTACGAGCATATAGACCAATGTGCCCTAAGCGTCTGTACACGGTCTGCCTTGAAACTGTCGTACCGGTAGCTGAAGAGAGCTGACGAGACAGGTCTGATGCTGTGCTCCGTCTGTTTCTTTTGGCAGTAACTGCTAAATACCGGTCCTCATTAGGCGTTGTAACTCGGGGGCGACCTGTGCTGTAACATCTACTCACATTACCATAATCTTGGAATCGTTGCCAAAGCCTGGAGATGACACTCTGGGCGATTCCAAGTTCCTCGGATACTTCCAGCTGGGTACGTCCCCATTCCAGTCGTCCGATAATTCTACCACGTAAAAATCATCCAAATGCTTCCTTTGTGCCATAACTATGAGGGTATTGCACTGAAAGGCTCTTAAAGCGCTTGTGAACAATTTTATTTCTTTGCCACCATTCCTTATATACCCCTCTCTTACACTCGTCATTGTGACGCACTATCCGCGCCATCTGGTGGTTTCCTGTAATTTGCATATTCTTCTTCAAGATGTGTGTGATAATTCTACAGGTGAAATTTTTATTTTAGAGTTCAATTTCTGTGTGATTCTGAATTATCCTTAATTTATGGACATGAGTGTAGATCTTTTAACGTATCTGGATAATTCTAACTCACTCAATAATTACAGAAAAATATTACGTAGATTATCTTAATGTGATAGGAAAGTACTAGATAAACTCAAATTAACTCAGATTATAAACTCAAATTAGCTCAGCTTAAGATTTTCCTAAAAAAAAAATAATAAAAAAAAAAAAAAAAAAAAAAAAAAGCGTTGGCCTAAAATTTTCCTAACTTAAACCTTATGTAATTCATATCAATCTCTAGGTAACTTGCTTTTCAGAATTCGCAGTATTCATTTAAGTCAAAATGACAGCACAAAGAATTTTTTTAATAGAAATACTCATCTATTCTATTTTACGCATAGATACAATGTTATTTCGCAATTAAAATGCACCAAATATTATTCTGTTGAAATGTTCAGGAATCACTTTTAAAAATGGAAAACAAAACAAATATCCTGTTAACGTTGATTGAAATAAAGTTTTCCTTTTTTGTTAGTAGCATTCTACATTTTTAAGGAAAGGAAAACCTTCTGTTTTGTCAGAGTAACTAAAGTTTTCCGCTTAGGAAACCTACTGCTTCATTTGACTTGCAAAACACTTTGATATTGATTCTTTTATCGATGAAGGTTACTGTAAATTACTGATATCGGGTTGTCGATATTTCGCTTCCAATGACAAACGGCTCTTGACATTAAACTCTTCATTAACTCTTAAGGCTCTGTCGAGTAAGATTTAATTCCCTGTCAGAAGAGAAGTAGTATTCTCTAACCGGCCTCTTTTGAAAGAATTACGTTATACTAAAAAGAACCACGCTTTTTCTTTACGAGTAAGTTTAATGTATTCAATTTCTGTATCATGGGGCCTGAATGGCCAAGTGGCTAGCGCTCTGGCGCTCGGTACCACAGGTTTCGTGTTCGAGTCCCGGCGGTGCCATGGATGTTCGTAGTGGTTCCGAAATCCCACTTTAAACCGTAGGTCGGTGCCTAGAATTGTAGAGCTTTGCGGGGGCATTGCTACTCCGCGTCCGTGGCTTATCTTCAAGTCACGCGCGCCCCCTGGGTAATGCAAAGTGAGTACATTTGTGCAGCGCTTGCCTTAAGGCATTCAAGACCAAGCTGTCTAAGTGTTTGCCAGCTGCATTAGAAAGAAAAAAATTTATGTAACATTTAAAATCTAATTTGAGTTGCTAAACGTTGAAAATTTAATTTTTCTAATTAAATCTGACTTCCTTTAATGAGTATTCAGTCGTAATGCATTAATATTTATGAAGAATATGTGTTTTTATTTAAGAAAAACCTTCTAGTATTTCAGTGGCAACTTGCTCCGCTGATGAGCATTAGGGCCGAGGTTTAGTCTGCTGGCGGTTTTGTTGTAGACGGTAATTCAAAAGACAATTGGTTTGGTTTATTGCTCGACGGTCGTCTTGTGCACACGATGGCTAAAGAGACCGGGAGCTACAGTTTAAAGTATATTCCGAAACACTCACAAACATCCATGTCACCTGCAGGATTTGAACCTGGATCCTGTGGTACCAAATGCCAGTGGGCTAGCCAATTGGCCATCAGATCACTGTTTCAAAAGACAAAGAAACTCGATGGCATATGCGATGTTCAACATTTTGCCTCGATAGTCGGATTACCTGGTGGGAGTTTTCCAGGTTTTCCACTCATACGATAAGCAAATGCTGTGTAATTCTCCTTAAAAGTCCTCTCGAAAGGCACCGCGCCCCTTCTACGGCGACACGGAGCCTTAGGTTGTTCCATCACAACTGAAGCTGCCACCCCCCCCTTTCCATGAGAACACACGAGTTCTTCTGCTTGGTCTAGATATTGCTGCCGACCAAGTGGGATAAAAACCACAACAACAAATAAAAAATTTCCTCCATTTTCTGTATTAGACTGGCAAATGAAATTGAAACAATATATAACAGATGGGCTAAAAAGTTCATAGGCTGATACATAGATGGCCTTACTAGTATTAAATCCATATGATTTTTAGTTAGCCCTAACCTTCAAAAGACACGTGTATAAATTTGACAGCTGTTGCACTATTAGTATGTGAGTTATAACATTTTTAGTGTTCATCACGTGCAGTCCACTCGGCTGACTGTCGATTGACCCCGGTGGGAAATGATGGAACCATGTTACATCCATTGTCACATATCGACAAAGAAAGTCATAGTTAAAAAAATACACAGAATAATGATATACACTGTACATTACAACTGGCAGACGATGGACGTATGAGAAAATTGCCGAAAGAACTCTTTAATTTTTTAATAAGAAAACAAAACAAATAAAGGGGACGAAATTTAATACTTAAAGTTTTTAAACAAAAAATATTTTTCTTTTCTTTTGTAAGCTTCTGAATAGAAAGAAAAATTTCCTTGGAGAAAAATTTTGGACTCCTTTCAACACCATATTGCGAATTTTTATCTCTTCAATTAAGATTGAAGTTTCCATGAACAGATAAAAATTTTTTTAACTTAAAAATCTGAGGGGGATTTTGCTTTATTAGTTTCTCTTGGAATAATAGAAGGAGAGATTTTTGTTATTCGCTAATGAATTACGAAATTTGTACTTGGCAGTTTTTCATAGTGTGTCTTTAGAAATACCCTCTTACAAGAAGCAATGTAAGCAACATGTGAATACCAAAGTGTATAATATGGATATTCATTTTTGTAATTATTAAAAAACAACAACTTTTTTATTATTACTTAAACCTAACATTTAAAAAAAAAGTATTTTATTTATTTTTTCTGATAGCTCTGGGGCAATTTTTAAGAGTTTAGTTCTTCAAAATTTAATCCTCACATCTTCGAAGCATTAGAGCCACTTCTTTAAATAATTACAGAATAATATTTTCAAAAGATTCTATTTCTAAGTTTTGATTTCTCTGGAGTCACAATTATTTTTAAGCATTATACTCCTTATCTTGTTAGATTATAATCTTTGAATTGATACATTCCATAATAAATATTTATGTTTGATTATCATTAAAAGTTCAATTACTGGTGCAAAAGGCATGCTCAGCAAGAATAAAAATCTGTGCATCATTACTGTCAATGTATGTATAATCATATTTATGATTTATTCTGCATTACATTTTATTTATCTACTTCTAATTCTATTTAATTAAAGATGCCAATTTGCTATTTTATTCTTTAAAATATGGAAATCTTACTTAGTTATTTACTTAAGATTTTAAAATACGGATACTTTACATTATTATACTTCAGGTTCTACTGGATGTGTAATGATGTAAAGTATTTAAATTTATTGGTTAAAATATAAAAGAAATAAATATGACGTTCTTATTTACACAAAACTAATAAAAGTATATAAAAATTATTCATTTTAAAAGGATATTCCAAAATGTAATTGTTAAAAAACACACACCGAAAAAATCACGTGAAACTAAAATTTCAAAACAAAAATTGATTAAAAACCAATTAGCAATAAATTTACTAAATTAATTAATAATTTTTTAAATTAATAAATTTTTTAATTAATTTACTTAATTTGCTAATTAATGAATTTTTGTTATAAATGTAATAAATTTAGTCTAGGCTCAACTAAAAAGCCAAGTAAAGGTATTTTTAATTTTATTTATTATGGTGGAATAAGTAATAGTTCAGTTAAAACTCATCATTTTTAACCAACAGGAAAAAGTAAAGAATTAATTTAGAATACTCAATTAAAATTATGTACCTGCATTTGCTTTCCGGTTAATATCGTTAATTACATAAAAGGAAGTTAAATTTATGGAACCAAAGCTATTATATTCATCGAATTAATATATTCCATAATAGATATTTATGTTTGTTTACCATTAAAAGTTTAATTGTAAGTGCAATAGCATATTCAACTAGAACAAAAATATATTCAATGTTATTGTCAATGTATAATTATTTTTATAATTTATTCCTTAAAAGTAACAGATGTGAATAAACTTTTTTTTACAGATTAAAATAAGTAAAACTGAAAATATAATAATGTAAATTTAAATTTATTGATTAAAATATAAAACAATAAATTAAATTATATTATTTAAACAAAACGAGTAAAAGTGTATAAAAATTATATAATTTATTAAAAAAACAATTAAATTAAAAATTATGTTGGTTTTTTTATTTCCTTTTTTCAGTTTTATTGTTAGCAGTTTATTTAATAAGGAATTGTGTTTAAGTGATTACATATTTTGATTAGAAACATTAAAGTTTTTGCATCCTTTAATTCTTTTTCATTACTTTTTTACGATTTAAATTAGCAATTCAATATTCACTCAATTACAGTCAATATTCATTAAATTTTACTTTTTTACACTTTCTTCCCAAACCCTTTTCACTTTCTTCCTTCCACTTTCTTCCTTTCTTCTTAATACCATAGATATTGAAATAGTTCCACAATTTTAGCATCTAAAGTGCCAATATATAAAGAATAAAAATAAGTAGAATTATAAAAAATCAGCATGAAATAAAAATAAAAAAAAAAATGGTCAGAACTTTAAATAAAAAACATGAAATAAATTCATAGAGTGCATGTGATTTGATAATGAAGTGTTGTAAATGACAGAAACTAGCATTTAATATAAAATTCAATAATTCATGTATCGATTCTTTCTTCAGTTTTGAGTACATCACTATCCTTATTAAAAGACAGTAAAACATTCTCAAGTAATAATTTTAATATTGAACATTCGGCAGTTAATTTTTTTTGACTTATAATATATTTTCTAAACGTTGTCAAAATTATGTAATCAATTAATACGCATTTCAAAGATTATCTTGTCATACATATTTTATTGAAAATATTTAACTAATTGGTAATAGTGCGCATGAATTTGTTTTTTTAATCTATGCAGTTTCGTTGATATTACGAAGTTTAAATAAGAACAAATATTTATAGATATTAATAAATAAAAAAATATTACATATTTCTTAAGGATCAATAATTTCTTTTGCATAATATAGTGTCTTTTAATTTCTTGCCATAAATATGAACAGAAAAATCTAGAAGTAACTCGTTACAATCATAAAACCACCAACATAAACTTTATTTTCACTCTTGAAGAGCATTTTATGAACAAAAACTATGAAAACCATCACTGTTTCCCAAAGTTGTCTGAAAAATATTTTCACCTACGTACTTTACATTTCATTCTTAGCAAAACAATATCTGCATATTTCAATTTCCATGGAGTTCTTCATGACTTCAAAGTCATTGAAAGTTAAAAAGGAAGAAGTCACAAAACGTAGGACGAAGGACACAAAGAGAATTTTTTAGTTTGTTCCCATAAAAATGAACAGATAAATCTAAAAGTAGTTCTTTTCAATCATAAAATCATCAACACGAACTTTATTTTCAATCTTGAAGAGCATTTTATACAAAAATTATGGAATCCATCATAGTTTCCCAAAATTTTCTGAAAAATATTTTCACCTACGTACTTTACATTTCATTCTTAGCAAAACAATATCTACATATTTCAATTTCCATGGAATTTTTCTTGACTTCAAAGTCACTGGAAATTAAAAAATAAGAAGTCACAAAAACGGAGGACAAAGGGAAGAATTTTGCCGTGATGCATCCATTTTCTTTTCCTCCTGTCATGTCGCACACAAAGAACTTTATTCTCAAGATATTATTAGACACTGCGAACAAGATGTAACGTCCTACTCATCATTAGATTCTCTTCGGCATAACATATTTTGAGTAAGCCCAAAGCGTTGTGCATTGTTATTCAAATAACACTCCAACTTTTCACAATCTTTCGCGCCAGCATAATGGAAGAGGCTTTTGATGATCCACTCTTCAAGATGCAAGCAGGAAGACGGACAATACATGCTGTTGAGGAACACCTATCATCGCCAGACATTTTGGAGCGAGGTCTTTCATCCAGGAACATTAACAGCGCTCAGCCCGGTTTTTTTCCATGGTAAATTGAAAATGTCCAATCTCGGCTGAACATCCATTCATTATTGGCAGAAGAATGGGCAAAAGCAGAATAATAACTTCGCAGAACGTTATTTATTAAAAACAAAATCTGATTACTATCAGGAAGTTTTCTCTAGACGATGGATCTTTCTTTTGCCCTAATGCTAGTGAATTTGAAAGATGCTCGTTTATATTTCTTTTCATTCATAAATTAAATTGCTTTTATAGCTCTTTTAAAAGTATGTTAAAATTTTAAATGTATGCGTTCATGATTGGTATAAAATGGGCTACCACAAATTTGAAAAATTGTTGTGGTTATTTCTTTAATTTGTTATGGAGAATTTACATGAAACCCATGAATCCGCTATTGTTGTGGACCTGCTCGCAATGACAATCACAACTTCGATAATAGATTTATGACCATCAAAGTTCCCCAAATTTTTCTGAAAAATATTTTCACCTACGTACTTTACATTTCATTCTTAGCAAAACAATATCTGCATATTTCAATTTCCATGGAGTTCTTCATGACTTCAAAGTCATTGAAAGTTATAAAAAAGGAAGAAGTCACAAAAACGTAGGACGAAGGACACAAAGAGAATTTTTAATTTATTCCCATAAAAAGAATAGACAATTCTAAAAGTAATTCTTTACAATCTTAAAATCATCAACATAAACTTTATTTTCACTCTTAAAGAGCATTTTCTAAACAAAAAACTATGAAATCCGTCACAGTTTCTCAAATTTTTTCTGAACAAATATTTTCACCTACTCACTATACATTTCATTCTTAGCAAACAATATCTGCATATTTCAATTTCCATGGAGTTCTTCATGACTTCAAAGTCATTGAAAGTTAAAAAGGAAGAAGTCACAAAAAACGTAGGACGAAGGACACAAAGAGAATTTTTTAATTTATTCCCATAAAAAGAATAGACAATTCTAAAAGTAATTCTTTACAATCTTAAAATCATCAACATAAACTTTATTTTCACTCTTAAAGAGCATTTTCTAAACAAAAACTATGAAATCCGTCACAGTTTCTCAAATTTTTCTGAACAAATATTTTCACCTACTCACTATACATTTCATTCTTAGCAAAACAATATCTGCATATTTCAATTTCCATGGAGTTCTTCATGACTTCAAAGTCATTGAAAGTTAAAAAAGGAAGAAGTCACAAAAACGTAGGACGAAGGACACAAAAGAGAAATTTTTAATTTATTCCCATAAAAAGAATAGACAATTCTAAAATTAATTCTTTACAATCTTAAAATCATCAACATAAACTTCATTTTCACTCTTAAAGAGCATTTTCTAAACAAAAAACTATGAAATCCGTCACAGTTTCTCAAATTTTTCTGAACAAATATTTTCACCTACGTACTTTTACATTTCATTCTTAGCAAAACAATATCTGCATATTTCAATTTCCATGGAGTTCTTCATGACTTCAAAGTCATTGAAAGTTTAACAAAAACGTAAGACGAAGGACACAAAAGAGAATTTTTAATTTATTCCCATAAAAAAGAATAGACAATTCTAAAAGTAATTCTTTACAATCTTAAAATCATCAACATAAACTTTATTTTCACTCTTAAAAGAGCATTTTCTAAACAAAAAACTATGAAATCCGTCACAGTTCCCCAAATTTTTCTGAAAAATATTTTCACCTACGTACTTCACATTTCATTCTTAGCAAAACAATATCTGCATATTTCAATTTCCATGGAGTTCTTCATGACTTCAAAGTCATTGAAAGTTAAAAAAGGAAGTCACAAAAACGTAGGACGAAGGACACAAAAGAGAATTTTTTAATTTATTCCCATAAAAAAGAATAGACAATTCTAAAAGTAATTCTTTACAATCTTAAAATCATCAACATAAACTTTATTTTCACTCTTAAAGAGCATTTTCTAAACAAAAAACTATGAAATCCGTCACAGTTCCCCAAATTTTTCTGAAAAATATTTTCACCTACGTACTTTACATTTCATTCTTAGCAAAACAATATCTGCATATTTCAATTTCCATGGAGTTCTTCATGACTTCAAAGTCATTGAAAGTTAAAAAAAAGGAAGAAGTCACAAAAACGTAGGACGAAGGACACAAAAGAGAATTTTTTAATTTATTCCCATAAAAAAGAATAGACAATTCTAAAAGTAATTCTTTACAATCTTAAAATCATCAACATAAACTTTATTTTCACTCTTAAAGAGCATTTTCTAAACAAAAAACTATGAAATCCGTCACAGTTTCTCAAATTTTTCTGAACAAATATTTTCACCTACTCACTATACATTTCATTCTTAGCAAAACAATATCTGCATATTTCAATATCCATGGAGTTCTTCTTCATGACTTCAAAGTCATTGAAAGTTAAAAAAGGAAGAAGTCACAAAAACGTAGGACGAAGGACAGAAAAGAGAATTTTTAATTTATTCCCATAAAAAAGAATAGACAATTCTAAAAGTAATTCTTTACAATCTTAAAATCATCAACATAAACTTTATTTTCACTCTTAAAGAGCATTTTCTAAACAAAAAACTATGAAATCCGTCACAGTTTCTCAAATTTTTCTGAACAAATATTTTCACCTACTCACTATACATTTCATTCTTAGCAAAACAATATCTGCATATTTCAATATCCATGGAGTTCTTCATGACTTCAAAGTCATTGAAAGTTAAAAAAGGAAGAAGTCACAAAAACGTAGGACGAAGGACACAAAAAGAGAAATTTTTAATTTATTCCCATAAAAAAGAATAGACAATTCTAAAAGTAATTCTTTACAATCTTAAAATCATCAACATAAACTTTATTTTCATTCTTAAAGAGCATTTTCTAAACAAAAAACTATGAAATCCCGTCACAGTTTCTCAAATTTTTCTGAACAAATATTTTCACCTACTCACTATACATTTCATTCTTAGCAAAACAATATCTGCATATTTCAATTTCCATGGAATTTTCTTGACTTCAAAGTCACTGAAATTAAAAATAAAGAAGAAGACACAAAAACGGAGGACAAAAGGGAAGGATTTTTGCCGTGATGCATCCATTTTCTTTTCCTCCAGTCATGTCGCACACAAAGAACTTTATTCTCAAGATATTATTAGTCACTGCGAACAAGATGTAACGTCCTACACATCATTAGATTCTCTTCTGCATAACATATTTGAGTAAGCCCAAAGCGTTGTGCATTGTTATTCAAATAACCCTCCAACTTTTCACAATCTTTCGCGCCAGCTTAATGGAAGAGGCTTTTGACGATCCACTCTTCAAGATGCAAGCAGGAAGACGGACAATACATGCTGTTGAGGAACACCTATCATCGCCAGACATTTTGGAGTGAGGTCTTTCATCCAAGAATATTAACAGTGCTCAACCCACCTTTTTTTTTCCATAGTAGTAAATTGAAAATGTCCAATCTCGGCTGAACATCCATTCATTATTAGCAAAAAGAATGTGCAAAAGCAGGAATAATAACTTCGCAAAACGTTATTTATTAAAAACAAAATCTGATTACTGTCAGGAAGTTTTCTCTAGACGATGGATCTTTCTTTGCCTAATGCTAGTGAATTTGAAAGATGCTCGTTTATATTTCTTTTCATTCATAAATTAAATTGCTTTTATGGCTCTTTTAAAAGTATGTTAAAATTTTAAATGTATGCGTTCATGATTGGTATAAAATGGGCTACCACAAATTTGAAAAATTGTTGTGGTTATTTCTTTAATTTGTTATGGAGAATTTACATGAAACCCATGAATCCGCTATTGTTGTGGACCTGCTCGCAATGACAATGACAACTTCGATAATAGATTTATGACCATCAAAGTTCCCCAAATTTTTTCTGAAAAATATTTTCACCTACGTACTTTACATTTCATTCTTAAAAACAATATCTGCATATTTCAATTTCCATGGAGTTCTTCATGACTTCAAAGTCATTGAAAGTTATAAAAGGAAGAAGTCACGAAAACGTAGGACGAAGGACACAAAGAGAATTTTTTTAATTTATTCCCATAAAAAAGAATAGACAATTCTAAAAGTAATTCTTTACAATCTTAAAATCATCAACATAAACTTTATTTTCACTCTTAAAGAGCATTTTCTAAACAAAAAACTATGAAATCCGTCACAGTTTCTCAAATTTTCTGAACAAATATTTTCACCTACTCACTATACATTTCATTCTTAGCAAAACAATATCTGCATATTTCAATTTCCATGGAATTTTTCTTGACGTCAAAGTCACTGGAAATTAAAAATAAAGAAGAAGTCACAAAAACGTAGGACAAAGGGAAGAATTTTTACCATGATGCATCCATTTTCTTTTTCCTCCTGTCATGTCGCACACAAAGAACTTTATTCTCAAAGATATTATTAGACACTGCGAACAAGATGTAACGTCCTACTCATCATTAGATTCTCTTCTGCATAACATATTTTGAGTAAGCCCAAAGCGTTATGCATTGTTATTCAAATAACCCTCCAACTTTTCTCAATCTTTCGCGCCAGCATAATGGAAGAGGCTTTTTTGACGATCCACTCTTCAAGATGCAAGCAGGAAGACGGACAATACAGGCTGTTGAGGAACACCTATCATCGCCAGACATTTTGGAGCGAGGTCTTTCATCCAGGAATATTAACAGCGCTCAGCCCGGTTTTTTCCATGGTAAATTGAAAATGTCCAATCTCGGCTGAACATCCATTCATTATTAGCAGAAGAATGGGCAAAAGCAGAATAATAACTTCGCAGAACGTTATTTATTAAAAACAAAATCTGATTACTGTCAGGAAGTTTCTCTAGACGATGGATCTTTCTTTGCCTAATGCTAGTGAATTTGAAAGATGCTCGTTTATATTTCTTTTCATTCATAAATTAAATTGCTTTTATAGCTCTTTTAAAAAATATGTTAAAATTTTAAATGTATGCGTTCATGATTGGTATAAATGGGCTACCACAAATTTGAAAAATTGTTGTGGTTATTTCTTTAATTTGTTATGGAGAATTTACATGAAACCCATGAATCCGCTATTGTTGTGGACCTGCTCGCAATGACAATCACAACTTCGATAATAGATTTATGACCATCAAAGTTCCCCAAATTTTTTTTTGAAAAATATTTTCACCTACGTACTTTTACATTTCATTCTTAGCAAAAACAATATCTGCATATTTCAATTTCCATGGAGTTCTTCATGACTTCAAAGTCATTGAAAGTTATAAAGGAAGAAGTCACGAAAACGTAGGACGAAGGACACAAAAGAGAATTTTTAATTTATTCCCATAAAAAAGAATAGACAATTCTAAAAGTAATTCTTTACAATCTTAAAATCATCAACATAAACTTTATTTTCACTCTTAAAGAGCATTTTCTAAACAAAAAACTATGAAATCCGTCACAGTTTCTCAAATTTTTCTGAACAAATATTTTCACCTACTCACTATACATTTCATTCTTAGCAAAACAATATCTGCATATTTCAATTTCCATGGAATTTTTCTTGACGTCAAAGTCACTGGAAATTAAAAATAAAGAAGAAGTCACAAAAACGTAGGACAAAGGGAAGAATTTTTACCATGATGCATCCATTTTCTTTTCCTCCTGTCATGTCGCACACAAAGAACTTTATTCTCAAAGATATTATTAGACACTGCGAACAAGATGTAACGTCCTACTCATCATTAGATTCTCTTCTGCATAACATATTTTGAGTAAGCCCAAAGCGTTGTGCATTGTTATTCAAATAACCCTCAACTTTTCTCAATCTTTCGCGCCAGCATAATGGAAGAGGCTTTTGACGAGGCTTCAAGATGCAAGCAGGAAGACGGACAATACATGCTGTTGAGGAACACCTATCATCGCCAGACATTTTGGAGCGAGGTCTTTCATCCAAGAATATTAACAGTGCTCAACCCACCTTTTTTCCATAGTAGTAAATTGAAAATGTCAATCTCGGCTGAACATCCATTCATTATTAGCAAAAAAGAATGTGCAGAAGCAGGAATAATAACTTCGCAAAACGTTATTTATTAAAAACAAAAATCTGATTACTGTCAGGAAGTTTCTCTAGACGTTGGATCTTTCTTTGCCTAATGCTAGTGAATTTGAAAGCTGCTCGTTTATATTTCTTTTCATTCATGAGTTAAATTGCTTGTATAGCTGATTTAAAAGTATGTTAAAATTTTAAATGAATGCATTCATTATTGTTGTAAAATGTCCTACCATAAATTTGAAAAATTTAGTGTTTTTTTTTTTTAAATTTGTTATGGAAAATTTACATGAAACACATGAATTCACTATTGTTGTAGACCTGTTTGTAATGACAAATACATCTTTGATAACTGACGGATGACCAATTGGCTAGCGTTTTGGCCTTTGGTACCATGGTTTGTTTTTCGTCCTACGGTAATTTTTTTTAATATGTCGGACTAATTTGACAGGGACCTACAGCTTAACGTGGATTCGAATCACTAACAAACATCCATAGCCCTGACAGGATTCGAACCTGAAACATGTGGTACCAAAGGGCAGAGCCATAGTCAATTGGCCCTCCGCTGGTACCAAGGGCTACAGCGTAAAAATCCTGGTAATGGTATGAATGTTTGCTAGTGGTCCGAATGCCCGTTAAACTCTATATCCCGGTCTAATTAGCTTAAAATGCGCAAAACATGACCGTTGAGGACAAAACTCAAACCAAACCCCTTGATCTATCATTAACAATCTTTATCTTAGATGAAAGAGAGGTAATTATTGGTTCTGGGATTTTCCGGTTTAGCTACGCCATATTTATTTATAGTATATATAAAAATCATATTAAGAAGTTCAGTTGTCATTGTGAGGCTTACTGACAACGACAACTGACTTTCTGACAATTTCCAAAGCATTCTTCAAAGCAGTGAATTTATAAATGACACCACTTGAAATTAAACACTTTTGCATTGTAGCGTTCCAAGGTAACAATTTGTATTTAAATATTCTTTACTTAATCATTTTTTTTCGATGACAAGTGATGTTAGAAAATAATAAAAACTATTTACTAATTAGCAAATATTTTTTTAAATACAAAGAATTCATTGATTAAAAAGTAATTCATATTTTCTAAAAATTTAAATTATTCCGCTTAGAAAAATATTTAATAAGCAATACAAATGCTATTTGCTAATTTACACTGTTTTCTAGTATCTCCAAACTTCTATTTGTGATACAAACTAAGACTTGTATTACTTCACTTAAAATATATCAGCAATCTAAAGTAATAGGATGTTTTTTATGTATGTATTGCTATATTAAAACAATATTATAGGGATCTCAATATAGTTTTAGAAGATAGAAAAGGTAGCAAAAACCTTATGTTCTAAATGATTATCTTTATTATTATTTGTGATTTCCGTAATTATTGTGTTAAATAGATGAATTTATACACCAGTTATTTGTACTTTTTACTACATGCAAGCTGAACAGATAACAAGTAATATAATTTTTTTTTTTTTTTTTTTTTTTAAAAATAAATTCCTACTTTTTTTTTTTCACTATATTGCAGAAAGTCCTTTATAAATAAGTTTCATTCCTTTTTTTTTTTAAGTTTATATGGCGCCCTCTATTGGTGGATATATGCAACTTAAATAAAAAAAAAACTAAAATTAGTTAGTTAAATTTAATTAATATTTGAAAAACTGTATTAACATCCAGTGTCATCCACCACAAGTTCAAAAAATGTATTATTAAATATGAATGAATAAAAATGGACGAATAAAAAGTATTTTATTAACGATTGAAAATTTGAACAAGATATATATAGAGAGAGTGTGTGCTAATAAAAGGAATTGAGTAAAGTATAGTTAATGCGGTTTTAAGCTTCGAAAATCTATATCTTAGTTAAAATAATTTATCATATACTAATAAAAATATACTAATAAAAATATACAAACATTTTAATACAAAAATATACAAACCTTTTAATTACATACTTAAAAACTGAGAGAAACAAAATTAATGACGAAAAATAAAAATCATTATTTTTAAATGGTTATTTTAAATGGCTATGGAATGTTAAGAATAAATTAAAAAAATATTACAAAAACTATGTATTAAAAATCAATTTGAAATAAACGTATGTCGGCATCTCATAAACTAAACAACAGTTATATAATGCCTTTTATGTATTAAATATATAGATATCGCGTATTTATTTATAAATCTAGCAATCGCTAATTGTCTTTATTTCTGTGCTACTAAATATACTTCATAACAATTACATTATAAACTGAAGATCCCTAGAAAATAAGGCATCAGTTCTGAATTTTCCTTTGTGAAACACATTGCAATCAGATTTTCTTATTTAGGTTATATGTCTAGACACTTTTTTTCGTTATATTTATGATTATATTCGTCCCTTTTTTTATGAAAGAATATCCTTCTTTCCAGACGTTTCCTTTCATATATATATATATATATACATACATATATATATATAATCCGCATTTATTATGTATAGATATATAAAAAGAGATATTTGTATAATGTATTTATTTTCCTATGTGACTCATATTGCAAATTTAGTTCATTTTCTTTTGTTTTGTTCCCTTTGAATAAATAATTCACAAAATGTGAACGATTGAGTCTAAGAATTATTAATAACAATTTTTTAAAAAATTAAATTGGTTTATCGGAGATTTCTTTTTTATATTTTTTATTGGTGTAAAGGTTCTAATATAGGCACTAAATCTATTTTTGTCACTTCCGTTTTCTTTTTTATTTTTATTCCCTTTATTTTGCCTTAATGAAGTAAGTAAATTTTTTGTACGCCCGACTCAGGGCTCAGTGGCAACGTGTGCCGCTGGTGTGCATTAGGGCAGAGGTTCAATTCTTTGGTGGCTTTGTTTAAACACTGTTTCAAAAAACGAGAAGACTCGATGGCGTTTAAGATTTTTAGCATCTTGTCTCGCTAGTCGGACTACCTGGTGGGAGTTTTCTAGGTTTTCTCCCATACGATACTCAAATGCGAGGTAGTTCCCCCTAAAAGCCCTCTTTCTTCAGCATCACTGAGCCAGTCAGGCTTCTACCTACGGATCCTCCATCGCAACAGAAGCTGATTCCTCCTTCCAAGAGACCACACGGGTTCTTGGACTTGGTCTAGATATTGCTGTTTACCAAGTGGGATAAGAAAAAATATATTTGTATTTAATTAGAAATGCATGCAAGAAGTGTCGATTGCTTTAAATTAAAAACAAAAATGATCTACCAATTAATATATATTTTAATGGATATTTTTTAATGACTATGTTTCTGAAATAAGTGTTTTTTTTTATTATATTGACTTATTTATAACAATTTACTCGAAAAACTAAAAATGAAATGTAATATTTACAGATTTGTGGATATTGCTTATTTATTTTAATTTCATAGTTTTAAAGGAATTTTACATAATGCTTTGTTATATTAAAATTATGATATTAAATTATAACTACGTTGCAATTAGTTTGCCTGTAACGTTTTGAATGATGAAAGTTTGTTTCTGAATTTTTTCTTATTAACCAATTTCTGAATAGGTTAATAAAGAAAATTTAATTTATCAATTTGAGACATTTATCCATTTTTGTAATTTCAGTTGTTTGTAAAAGCAATATTTTAAGAAGTTATTTGGGAATATTTTTCCTTTATTCTTTAAATAATATTTTGTCATTGAATGATTTATATATACTGTGTCAAAAAAAGTAAGACAAATTTTCAATTTAAAATTCCCGGAGCTTATGGAATTCAATTTTTTTTCATTTTTAGGTTTCTGGCACTGTCCTTGACATCTGTGTGAAATTTATGGCAAAAATATTCATTAGTGTTTGAGTTACGCTTGTGAGACGCTAAAACTGATTCCGGCAATTTTGAAATGTCTGAATTAATTGAGCAAAGAACTTGCATTCAATTTTGTTTAAGGAAACGTATAGAATGTTGCGGAAGGCATTCGGTGAGCATTCCTATATCGAAAGAAATGCTTAGAAGTATAAACAAAAGAAGGCAGAGACGTTGAGACGAAGAGCCCAATCATTATTGAATAAAAATCATTGAACCACCGAAAAAGACAATCATTTATTGAATAATAATCATTGAATAAAAAACCAATATTCTAAGCAAAAAAAAAAACCACAATTAAGAAAAATGTAACTATACAAGTTCTAAGAATTTAATTTGTACCTAAATTTTCTTTCAACAAGTGACATTAATAGTAATAAAATTCTACCAATAAAATAATTAAGCAAATGTTTCTGATATTTCTTTACTAAAAATATTTCTACAGTTTTTTGTTTTATATTAAAATCATGCAGAATATACGAATTGAAAGATGGCGAAAATTGTAAAATACATGAATTAGTGAGAAAAACCCATCTTGTGAAACTCGTTATTTTAAAGCGAACTTTTGAGTGATAGTGAATACTATATATGGACTTATATATATATAGTAAGACAGATTTCATTTCAATAACATTTCAACATGATTTAACCCAGATTGTATTAGAGAGTTATTCGGTATTGCTACATTATATTATATTTACTCCATACGAGTGAGTATACAAAGCGTTATAAATGATATTACTGACCAACGGAGATTGATTAACATTTTCGAGATAATATAATAGCTGTTACATACGCAAACTATTCAAACTATTCATTTGAGACATCAAAGACAAAGGAAGAATTGCTTATTAGTCAACTTTGATTTTCATGGGAGGTACTTCCTGTATAGTAGAAAAGAGATGCAATATCGTAACCACAGTAATATTGACAAGATAACATTAATACTAAAAGATTCCTCAGTTTAAATCACCAACCATAGATTTATTAAAATTAAGAGCAGTTTAATTAAGATAGGTTTATTAAAATTTAGATATAGATGTATTTTACATGTAGATTCGTTGTGACGTATGGAATAGTAAAAAAACATTAATTTTTTTTTTATAATATATTATTTAATTCGTATATATTTATATAATATATTATTAATTTAACTATGTATTATTAGAAATGAAATAAAAGAAAGGTTGATTTGATTTGATAAGAATTGTTAAGAAACAGTTACTTCGTTAATATTTTTCCCAATGCAGCTGACAAACAGACATGGACGTCTTGGATGCTTTTTAAGGCAAGCGCTGCACAGACGTTACTCACTTTGCATTACCCAGGGGGAGCGTATAACCTGAGGATAAGCCACGGACGCGGAATAACAATGCCCCCGCAACGCTATACGATCATATTAGACCGGAACCTACGGTTTAAAGTGGATTCGAACCACTACGCACATCCATGGCACCGCCGGGACTCGAACCCGAAACCTGGTACCGAGCGCCAGACGCGCTAGCCACTCGGCCATTCAGGCCCCACTTCGTTAATATAAGTCATCGAAAAAATTTATTCTTAGAACGTATATGTTAATCCTAAAATACTTTAACATTCAGCAAATTTAAATTTATTACTCACATTTTATAATACTTTTATCGACACGGATTGTTCAAAAATCAGAATCAGAAATAAAAATCAAATCCTTATAGATCGATTTTTAAGTTAAGCATCTTTTCTACAAATAGTGATTCTCAATCTTTAAAAGAATGTACCAGCAATTGATCGTTATTAAAGGACTTTCAAAAATATAATTGAGTTAGAATTACTTCGATTCAGAAATGATGTGCGTACCTTTTTTTTTTTTTTTCAGGTAAGAAAAATGGTCATATAAATTTCGAAAGATAAAAAAATGATAATTTTCATTTCTTCAATAATTTTTATTGCACAATATAAGAGCATTTTAAATTTCATACCCCAGTTTCCTGCCGAGCGTAATTACTGATTTTTAAACTTTTAATGGACAATATTATATTTTATTTTTTTATAGACAATATTTTATTGATTAGAAAAAATAATGTCACAAAAAATTATTTGTGATAGTTAATATGTACCAAACAAAAAGCAATTTTATATCATTTCTTGAATGCCAACTCCAACTCAGTTTCATGCTCCGTCAGTGAGCATGAGGGCTGAGTTCTATCCGCTGGTGGCTTGTTGCAGATACTTTTAAAAATTGGGAGATTCGATAGCATTTGAGATATTCAGCATCTTACCTCGTTTGTATCAAATATAGTGGGAGTTTTCTGTTTTCTCCCAAACGATTACGAGGTAGTTCTCTCTAAAATTACGGCACCGCTCTCCTTCTTCAGTGACACAGAGCCAGGTCACACTTCTACCTAAGGATGCTCCATCACAACAGAAGCTGCCCACCCTAAAGGCTCGTTCCAACCGAGGCGTGAGGCGGCGAGGCGTCATACGGCAGGGAAGACAATTTTTCGACCCCTTCACAGCGAAACGTCAGAAATTGCTTTAAGCCTAGTAAAGTTCCGCTTCGAGTTGAAAGTGGGTCGACTTGAAGCGGTGCATTTCAAAACCGGTTTCAGGCGAACGCGGTGAGACTAGTTATTGGTCAACGCTTCACGCTTCAACGCCTCACGCCTCGATGGGAACGAGCCTTTTAACCTTCTTCCATGATACCACATGGGTTCTTGGACTTGGTCTGAATGGTGCTGTTGACCAAGTGGAACATGAAACAACAACATATCCTTTTTGAAGTAGAGGACAATATTATTTACAAATTTATCTATCCATCCTATCCAGAAATAAAAAAAAAATATAACAGAATTTAAATCATATTTAATATTTTATTTAATCATCATAACGTGTTGTTGTTTTTAATCATAATTGTTAACAATTATGACTAATCGTTATATTAATCATAATTGTTGGTTTTTCATTATCCCATAAATTTTTTTATAGTTTTAACATCAAGAAGCCATTTTTTTTAGCATCCATTTTACATATTAATTATTGAATCGATTCATCTATATTACAAATTTAAAAAATTGATAGAAAAATGTTTTGTCTTTTCCAAGTCAATGAATAAAAATTTTCCAAGGAAAACTAATAATTACTTTAATATTTCCTAAATTTTATTTTCTAGTCAATGCACATTGTGCCTTTGAAAAAGTTTATTCCAAAAAACTATGGTTTTGTAAAAGTCTTTGTAATCAATTGATGGATAATGGATTTATTTGAACGTGATAAAAATAACTGCATTATTTTGATGATTTAGTTTCTTCTCTTTTTGTTAATTACGACCGTTTCTAATTAACTATTAAATAATACATTTAAGAATTTATCATGTTTTATAATAAATACACTTACGGATAGGTTATTTTTCCTGGGGCCTGATGACCTAGTGGCTAGAGCTGTGGCACTCGGTGTGTCATGGATGATTTAGTGGTTCGAAATCCACTTTAAACCGTAGGTCCAGTTCTTGGAGTAGGTCCAGTTCTCCCTGACCGTTTCGCGTAAAGCTGGCAACTCTACCCCGTAAAGAAAACATCTCCTGTCCTGGAATCTGCCAATAGGCAGCCACCATGGGCTGTAGTGCCCTTGAATGAGTTAGTTTTTTATTCCGAGCACCCCAGCTTTTGGGTTCGAGTTGCGGCATGTTTGGTAAACCGTAGGTCCCGGTCTAATAGAATTGTAGAGTGTTGTGGGGGTAGTGCTATTCGCGTCCGTAGCATATCTTCATGCTACACGGGCCCTGGGTAGTGCTAAATGAGTTTCAGTGGTGCAGCTCTTGTTTATAGCATATAGATTAACTCTGTGTTGCCAGTTGCATTAATACAACAACAAAAGATTCTTTTTTCGAGAAAAATCACAACAACGGTAGTGCTAAATGAGTAACGGCGGTGCAGCCCTTGCTTATGGCATAAAGATAACTGTATTATATTGCCAACTGCATTAGAAAAAGAAAGATTTTTATTCGACGCAAAAAATAAATAATTAAAATTGGTCTATTTTGACTAATTTTCAAAATTACTCTACTTTTTTGCTTATAAAAAAAAAAGATATGAATGACACATCATGATAAATAAAATTTTCTAAAACCTGAAAATTAATCTACTTACTTATAATAATAATGATTCCTTTAAATTTCAGAGTAAATATTTTATGAGGCTTGCTAATAATAATTATTAGTTAAAAAAAAATTGAATTAAATTACTCCAAAAAAATTTCTGCACCAGAATTATTCACACATATTTAATTCTAAGCAATCTTCAGGAGATGATGTTTAGTTATTAGGAAGCAGATTCATCACTCACACGCTAAGTGATAGATCACGCATCGTCGTTACAAAATGTGTTTTTTGTTTCGTAACTGCTATGTAGTGTTCGCTTATTAATTTATCTTTTCATCAAAATTCAAAATTAATTTAGGTTTTCGCGCCATCATCGAATTTAAGTGGATTATGCAAATATCCAGCAATCAAAATGTCCTTTAAGCTTCCCGTCAAGAGCGACGGAAAGATTAATGATATTTTAAATATTTCTTAGGAAACTAAAGTATAAACCATTCTTTCTGTGAAAGGTACAAACTTTATTTTGATAAAAAAAAATATCACTGAAACTGATATTTTTTACTTTTGGATCGAAAATCGGATCTCAAGTAATAAAATAAAACAGACAATTTGAATTCACATTATAAATAAAATTTACTTTTATTTGCCAATAATTATTAAATGATGCGAAATTGAAGCAAAGAATTGTTGAGCAATGAGAGATATGTATGGTTTATCTGTCAACTGTAGTCAACAGCAGTCAGATGCTACCAACAAACAAGCTTGACGGCCTCAGGTACCATGGGTTTCAGGTTTGAATTCTGGCGGTAGCATGGAAAGTTTACTAATAGTTCAGAATCCCCTTTAAACTCTAGGTTCCGGTTTAGATCTCATATACACAAAATGACTGTAGGTTTGGCTTGTCACTCTACGGTCATTTTGAGCACATTTTTGGGCTAATTAGACCGGGACCTACAGTTTAAAGTGGATTCCGAACATGTCACAAACATCTATGCCACCGCCAGCATTCGAACATGAACCTGTCAGAATGACCGTAAAGCAACAAATCAAACTTTCGTTAACAACTGTCAATAGACTCAACAAGCAGTTGCAATAAGAGTTGAGATACATTTAATTTTCAAATAAATCAACGTTAAACGCGTTTAATTGTTGTTTTTATAATACAGTATTAATCCATAAACTTTTTATAGTTTTAGCATTAAGCTATATTTTTTTGTATCCATTTTAAATATCATTTATTGAATAGAACCATCCATAATTACAAATTTAAAAATTGATATAAAAATGTGCTTGTCTTTTCTAAGTCAAGGAATAAACAGCAAAATTAAAATTAAAATTTTTAATTTAGATAAAAACGAACACTGAAGATAAACATGATTTTAATAATATCTAGTAGATTTTAACACGAATTTCTTTAAATTGGCATCCAGAGTTTCTAGGCATCTTGGTTTTAAAAGTTACAAATTTTTGGTTATTTTTATGTGGGGATTTGTCAGAAACTGTCTAAGATGACTAATCTACATAATTTAAGTGGCATTATGAATTACTGTCATTCCGTCCAAAACTGGTAATTTAGCTTAAAATGTTAGAATTATCTTTTGGATATTAGCGGTGAACGCAGCTCATATATAAATTTGTTAGTATTATTAGAACATCGTTTTATTTTTTTTCGTATGTCAAAAGAGGGCCTTTAGTTTCAATTTTTATTTAAACCATTGATAGCTATTTTGATAATTCTATATAAAAAAACACAAAAACAATATGACTTGCAAAGAAAATATAACACCATATTCAATGAAAGAGAAATATGTGAATATACATAACTAAGAAGCATTAAAAGAACTGCTATAAGGAAAAATGGAGATGAGAATAATTAATATAACAATTTAACAACAAACTGAAGAATAAAAAAATTATGTTATGCCCATGCGTTAAAATACCCCATTAATTTATTACATACAATAGCTGAAAGTAAACTTTCATAAGAACTCATGGAATTTCTTTTAAAGAGTACAATAATAATAATAATAAAACGTGTAGGTCCCTTAATTGAACTTTTGCAAGTTAAGGTAAAGATCAACTTTCAAATAGATGACGTGCAGCAAATCTTATACAAAAGAAAGTAAGTATTTATAAATACAAAAACTGTTTTATTTATGTATTCTTAATATAAAAAATTACAATTTAATTATAAAGAAGTAATTTTCATTAATAAACAAGTAAAGGGTTTAAACTATAAATAATAAATTCTACTGTAATTTTTATCTGATGCTCAAATACTAGCACGTGATAACTTGTAATTCTTCGAAACCTTTTTATAAGAAAATGTCTTTGTTGTGTGCTAAGCTTTGTAAAAGTTTATACTCTGGATAACGTAACATATTTCAATCCAATTGATATATATATCTATATCTATCTATATACCTATATATATATATCAGCAATACACACACAACACATATAACCTTGAGAAGGAAATTATAACAGTAAAGTTAATTGCAGTGGAAATGATTTTCTTACACAATTAACATTTCCATTTCAATGTAATTAGAAAAATAAGTTAGTAAAATTATATGAATTGTAAACTTTTTTTAATAATTTCAAATTAAATTAAAATTTTCAAAAGAAAAAAAAATTCTTCGCTATTAGTAAAATTGATTATTTTCTGACAAGATAAAATGAAAGTTTTAAAAATAGACCATAAAAAATAAAATTTTAAAAACCTACAAAAGGAAGTATATGCAAGTAATTTACTAGAATGAAATAAAATATGTGCATAAATTTACTAATGATGTAATGAACTTTATTCGCGACTCAGTGATAGATAAGTGTACCTCGTTACCAGTTCGGGTGTCTTATATTGTGTTACAAAACTGACATAAGATATTTTGAGAGAGTCTTATATCGATTCAGGTTGCCTAAAAGGAAGTATCAAGGATTTTCTTCCTGTACGACTCCTATGTGATAAAATCAGGTAGTTATCCCTGTAATTCCTCAGAAAGTATTACGTCCATTAGGAATAATGTTGATACGTACACTGATACGGTGTTTTCTGAATCCGTAAGCATAGGTAGGATTTTGATTCAAATCTCTTCTTTGGTTAGAAATTCTCAGAAG
>BPLR01013083.1:0-118058 GCA_021605095.1 Caerostris extrusa
ACTCCCTATAAACCACTCCTTAACCCCTTTCTTTGATAAACCAACTGCGAAAAGAAATGTTCTTACGCATTCAAACTGCGCAGTATATCGGGTGGTATCACACTGCTTCAACCGTATGGCAGCTACCGTATCAAGCGATTTAAAGTTTTTTAGACTTCAAATGTCAATAGTAGAAATTATGTTTGATGTTGGTACTTCTTCCATATGTTTTTGTTGTATTTTTGAACGAGGGAAACACTGCATTTTCAAGTGCAAATAGGCATACCGGACAGTTCTTCCGCTTCCGTAGTCAAAGTATAGATCTTCAGAAGTAAAAGCAAATATTAACTTTTCCAATTGTAGCAAATGAAACATTTTGAAGTGTTATGCGAGACTTGTAATAATAGAAATAGTTTCTATTGTGAAATTAGATTTAGAAAAAACCAGAAAAGAAAGGATGCACTTTTTAAACATTTTTTCCCGGAAAAAACAAGAATTGTGTAATTTTGGTCTCGCAATTAATTCCTTATTGGTTAATTACTTCTTAATTTACAATAATAACTCCATATAATGATTAAAAAATCGGCTTATAAGATTGTGCACACGCAAATTTTTTTATTTTATTTATAATCAAATGCTTGAACAACAATTTTTGGAAAATACAAATGGGAACCAATGAAATATTTTATAAGTGACGGGGTAAATTGACGTTGCTTGCTTTGCTTTTTTGTTGAATGGGAAACAAAAGCTATGAAATTACCTATCTAAAGCTTTAGAAATCTCTCATCATGACGTGTTGTTTATTATTGGTGCTCAATAGTCACCTGTGTAATTTGGTTTTTCAGCTTCTTAGTGTAACCAACGATCGGGCATAGGGCTTGATAACCCTCTATCCAGTAAAAAGAACAGTATCCAGTAAAGTACGCTACCTATCCAGTAAAGTACGTTGCAAACCTATCCAGTAAAGTACGTTAAACTGTAGGTCCCGGTCTAATTAGCCTAAGTGTGTACAAATGACCGTATAGAGAGATAAAACCAAACAGTAAAAAAGAAAACTTCTGTTTCGAATCTGCTAGTATGCAGACGACCATGGTCTTCCATTGACTATAGTGCAGAGAAGGAAGTTAATGTAGAATTGAAGATTAATAAGGAATATTTTGTACATATTCCTATAAAAATCCGAAACACATTGAAATTTTGCGAATATGTAAATATAAAAGATATTTTTCTATTAAAATAAAAATCGTACATGTATATTTTTGCTGTTTTTTTTTTTTTAAATAAATATTTTTTAATGAGTAATTTTTTTTTTTTCAGAACACTCGCGATATCTCAAATAAATAACTTCTAAATAAGTATCAAAAATCGTGTATTTAATTGTATTAAATGTTGAGATTGTTTTTAATCCAAATCTTTTTATTTACATAAGTAACAACTCATTAAATCAATAAAAAAATTCATTAAAACAATTAGAATTACCATAGATTCATCAGATTTCCAATATTTAAAATCAATAACATTGTTTTGTTTTCAAGTATTATTAAAAAATAATAATAAATAAATAAATAAGTCGTTTTTCCGAAACCCCTTTTGAAGCTGAACACCCACCACGCGTGAAGCATCCATCACGAAACACCCTCGTGTTGTGATTGTCACGCTCCACGTCACGAACCACGCAACAGGAAACGGAGATTACGCAGATAAACCGCTGAAATCGCCTAAACAGTCCCCTTTTAATGTGCCTGGGTGACAGGGAGCCAACACACTTGGGAAGTCAACGTTAAAACGAATACAAAAGTGTTTTCGATTTAAGAGATCTCGCTCCTTCCCCCTGTCCCATCATGCACCTGGAGACATATTTTCACACGGATTGAGTCGTCAAGGCACAGGACGTGTATATATTATCCTGACATTGAACGGCGTTATTATACTTTAACTTTTTAAATGTACTATTATGTTGTGAAAGAGCTTTCGGCCATTGTGAGAGATGACGTTGAATTGCTTGCTTGCTTTGTACTCAAGTGGAATTTTTAATAAAAGAGCGGGGAAAAAAAAAAGACAGATTCGCGTTAAGTTGAACAGAAAGAATGGCATTAGAAAAACGTTATGTGAGAAATTTCGGGTTTATAGAAGAAAAAAAAAAATAAATAAGGGGGAGATGAATCGGTTTTTTAATAATAAGTTTAACATGGGGACCTGAATTATTGACTTGAACTTTCAGTATTTACTTCTTCAAGGCGATTCTTTTATTTGGAGATGTGAATAAACATAAAATTCAATTGTAATGTGGAAAATTGAATAAAAAAGTTTAATACAGTGAAAGGCATTAAATATTTGGTTTAAAAGCTCCTTTGATGTTTGGCGGCCTGATGGCCAATTGGTTAGCGTTCTGGCTTTTGGTATCACAGGCTTCATTTTCGAATCCTGGAGGTGGGTTGATGCTTGTTAGTGGTTCGGAATCGGGACCTGATGGCCGAGTGGCTAGTGCTAGGGCGCTCGATGCCACAGGTTTCGGGTTCGAATCCTGGCGGTGCCATTTATGTTTGTAGTGGTTCGAATCCACTTTAAGCCGTAGGTCCCGGTCTCATATAACCGTAGAGTGTCAGAGTTCAATCAGACTCCTCACCCACATCATTCCCAAACTGTAAAGGGGCAACTCAGCTCTAGGCACAGTGATGTGATGTGGTGTGGTGTGATATGGTATGGTGTAGTGGTTGTTCGAATCCACGTTAGTGTATGTCCCGGTCTAATTAATTCCGACCGAAGAGCGACAAACTAAACTAAACCTTTGATGCTTGCTTTTTAAGTGATAAATATAATGAGGAATTTTAAGCAGAAACTTTATGAAATTATTGAGTTTTGGTAAAAGAAGGAATATGTTTAGGAAAATAACTAATTTGAACCTGAGGAGTAAACATTCTTGATTAATTTGGATGCCGAAAAAGCACATTGATTGAAAAAGCACCATGAGAGATTGCTAAAAGTAGAAATGTATACTAAGTAAGTTTAACTAAAGCAAGCATAACTAGCTCCCTGGTACGACAGTCCATGTTGGAAGTCTACCTATTGGCATATTTCGAGACAGGATATTTTTCTTTTCAGAAATAGGTTGTCAACCCGACGTCTAACGCTCTACAGTTTTTTTTTAGATTGGGACATACTGTTTAAAGTGAATTCAGGACCACTAAAATATCCATGACACCGGAGGCCAAAGCACTAGTCACTCGGTCATCAAACCGCAGAGCAAACATAACTAAACAATTTTAGGTATTTCATTTTATCCGTTTAAGCTCGAGAACTTTTGATCGTGCTGGTGAGGCATTTTTGAAATTTTTTTTCATGGAAAAGTCTGACCCGCACATGGAAAAGTCTAACCTAATCGTGCTGATGCCACTCCCACCCCATATCTCAGAGGGGGAATAGATTATTTTAATTATTTTTAAATATAATTGGAATCAGTGTTTACTAAAAATTAAAAAAAAGTAAAATTTAAATATAAAAAAAATTTCAGGTTTTAAAGAGTTATAGAATTATGCAACGAATCTATTAAGTGTTTATAATTTCTGAACTTTTTTTTTTTTTCAAATTTCCCAACTATAATTTGCATAAATCTAAAAATGTATATTTATTTATTACTACACCCCATCACATCTCGCTGCCTATAGAACCTGACACCCGAGAAGATGAGACATTCTAACATATAGATTTACATATGTACATCTTTGGCACAGACACGGAAGCTTTTGGTTTGAAAAGCCTGTTAGCTCAGTAACCCAATGATCTATCTACCATATATCATTACAGCCTATACTTGCTGGTCAATATAATTGTCATTCAAGATGAACTTTTAAACTTATTAGGATTCTTGTGCAAATGCTTCACTGTTGCTGGTCTACCTGCTTTAATTAACCTGATTTTTTCTGACGTATAAACAAATTTTTGAGGATTTTCCAAATATATACATTGAAAATCCTTTCTTTTGAATGCTTGTGATGGCCATGAATCATATAATTCTTGTTATCTCAACCTGATGATTGAACAAATCAAGGTTGGTCTTCCAAAAAATAATAATAGTAATAATATATATATATTTATATAATCGGCTGGGTCGATATACAAGTTGTCCATAAAATTTAGAATTTAATGTAAGAACGAAACGCATAACAGCAATCTAAAAAAAAATTAAAAATTAGGATTCCAAACAATTTTCTTTACTTGAAAATCTCATTTTCCCTTTGAAATAAAATTGTCTTCGTTTTTATCAAACAATCTTTTCTTTACATAAAAGATATTACATCAGAAAAAAAAATTGACAAAAAAGAGAGGGAGAAAGAAAAGATGGAAAGATAGAAAAAAAAAAATTATTTTCATCAAGGATACAAAAAAGTGATGACACTAAAAACCTGTTCCCCCAAACAATACCTATAATTTTATGGGAAATAATAAATAATATAATTTATGCTTTAAAGGAAAAGCAATTTTATTTAAAAATGTCTTTATTGTATTTTATTTTTAATTATGTAACATTAAGACTTGTTAGTAGAAATTAAAAATTAATTAGCTAGAAATGGAAGTAAATTGAGATTATTATTATTATTGTACTTTAATTAACGGACCTTCTATTCCACTTACGCGTGCCATGCAGAACGAATAATAAGAGAGTAATGCTTTCCGAAGGATTATTAGAAGTAATTATTCGCATTTATATGTCACATGAGATAAAAACTGAAAAACTCCTATTAGACAACCAGATTGTCGATCGGAAACTCTTATTTACGTTTCCTGAAACTTCATTGAGTTTTTTTCGTTTCTGAAAAATGGTGCAACGAATGCCACCAAAGAATTCGAATCTAAGTTTTCCTCCCCGCTGGTTGCACAAATCCTTACTGGATCGAGAGTTTGAACCTTTGGGATTTAATAATATTCAAATGAATGGCAAATTGATTCTCGGTAGTTAATGAGCATAAAACAAAAAACCCTCATACTATAAATATTTTTCAAATATGTGATATTTTTATTTTCGCATTATGATTAAAAATCGCATTATTAGCAGAAAATTTTTGTTTTTACATAGAAATTGTAAAAGACATATGGTCCATGCTACAGTTTCTAAACGTTTAAAATTTTTATTAAAATATTTTATGAAATTCCTTTACATTTCCTTAACAGTAGAACATTATTTATTTGATGCTTGATAAAAGCTATTTTCATTTCTTCATATAAATTTTTAGTTTCAGCTTTTATATTATTTATTAAGCGTTATATAAAAATTTAAAAATTCAAATACAGCAAAAAAAGAAAGAAAAATCTGTATGAAAATTCCAATGCAAAAATTATCTTATTAATAGTTTTACTGCTAGGCGGTTTCTACATCATCTATACTTCATAATAAAAGTTTACTTTAAAAAAAAAAAAAAAAAATAACCTATTGTTCTATAACATTTGTCATTTATGATGGATTAATTGTTGATATACTTTTGATAAATAACAAAAAATCACATTTCGATAAAAATGCAAAGGCATAAAATTAAAATGTAAAATAAAATAAATAAATAAACCAATTCATCCAAAACTATGGAAGAAAATTTTTTTTTAATAAACTGTTGTTTCAATATTTTGCAAAACATTTTCCAGAGTCAATGTAAAGAAAAAAATTAATTAAAAATAAAATAAATAAATAAAAATAAAAAAAAATAAAAACATGCTTTTTTTTTTTGTTGTTGTTAGAAATAAATACACATTTTTTGTTCGAAAAAAAGAAAAAAAAAAATTTTCTGTTGTGGAAAAAAGAAAAAAAGTTTCTGTTTAGAAAACTTTTACGGATCTTTAATTTTAGGAATCCTTAAAAACATATACTAAAATTAAGAAACGATCGTTCATATCATAATTCTGATTTTCAAATCGTAAAAGATTTCGCTAGGCTTTTATAAATCAAGAGAGCAAAAATCGCAACGGGATACCGATTGTTCACTTTTGCATTCTGTATAGCGATTTGTGAATATTTGTAAAAGGAAAAAGTGCAGAAAGCTTTTCTTACAGCACTTTGATGGTTGGCCATGGTAGGTTCCATCGTAAGCATTCTTTGCCGATCGACAATTGCCTTACACATCCGCATTAAATATACAACAGATTTACATCTCTGCCCTCCAAAGGCAATAAAGGACGATTTCGTCCTTAACAGAGACATCACGCAAGCAAACGATTTGTGACACACCGGGGTGATGGCCAGGGCCCACCAACGTAAACACAAACCCTGGCCGCATTCAAAGAAAGCGACGACGGACAAAAGTCGAATGGACATTCTTGCGGTCAGAGTTAAGTCTGACATATTTGGATATCCATCTTCAGCCATTCTTCTCTAAAAGCCGTGTCCCCCTCCCCTCTTTTAATAGCCCCCCCGTATCAAAATAGCGGGAGGACCCGATTGGGGCTCGAGCCCAACTCATCAGTCACAGGCTCCGGGGTTATTTGGACTAAAGTTGTCAAGCCTTTTCTGATCGAAAATGCGTAGAAGAAAGACGGAGGCGATTTGCTACCAGCTATGCATTTTCAAAGGATGCAATGGCAACGAACCACCCTCTGTATGGATGGTAGAAAGGGAGCAGTAAACGATATTCAGCCAACCCCCATAACGATTTTTGATCCATAAGCCTGAAGCTATTGATGCCACTTCGAATGATTCCATGATTTATGGATATTGATAGAATCATGCGACTATTATTATGTTGACGGGCGAGTTTCTTGGAAAGACAAAAGAATCTAAGTTATACATTCCATAGTGATCAATATGCCATAGGTAGGTCGCAGAATTTACTACGCAAATAATGCAACTACAAGTTTGTGTTTTTCTCCGAGGGACAAAGTTTGGAATAAATTCCAAATTTTACAGTTTTATACCGCAAATAAGTGTTTAAACGTTTATAGTATACATTTTTAAAGTTGTTTTTTAATATGATTATGATACATAAGATTTGTGTTAGTGAAAATTTTTTTCCTTAAAAAAATATCTGAAAGGATTTAAATTTATTACTATACAGATTCCAAATAAAACAAAAGTTGTTTTTATTTTCATTCCAATAAACAAATTAAGTTTTAAATAATATACATATGGATAATATTCAAAAATAATAATTACGCATCAATTATATTTATATATTTAAAATCACCTCGATTTTTTGAAATAAATATAAATAACATAATTTAGGAAGAAAAAGTATAAAGTTAAAATACAAATAAAGTTACATGCTCATATGAATATTATTTAAAAATTTTGCATGAAAACTTGATTTATACAGTTGAACTTACAAAGTTAATGCACGAAAATTGTTTGGAAATTATACGTACTATTAGAAATATTTTTAAAAGAGAAAATATTTGCAATTTTTAAAATTAATGATAATCTATAAACTTCATAATTCAAAGATTTTGCTAAATGAATAGATGTACAAGATTAAAAAAATATGAAATTATAATCGAACTGATATTTTTTAATTTTCCTTTATTTCATTAATTATTGTTTTTTCCCTCTTTTATTGTTCGAGGATTATAATTCTCATTTTCATGTTATAAAGATGCATAATGCAGATTCAATAGAAATATAGGAAAACATGCAATAATTCATAGTGTAAGGATTTATTTTTTCAATATTTGTTTTCACCAGATTTTTAATTGTAGATTAAAAATGCTATTTACATTAACTATTTTATATATGAAAAATATAAGAAGTAATTTATTTTATTGAATTTTGCAGATCAATAAAATTTCTCTGAATTTAAAAAATCTGATTCGTATATAAAAATTACTGAATTTTTGTGATTTAATATTTTTATATGATGAGTTTTTCACTTGTTCCATTATCTATATTAAATATATTATTTGAGAACACACAAATATTTCTATTTTTGAAGTGCTTTTTCCTTTTTTTTTTAATAAGTGTACTCTTATTGGCATCTTTATTTTTGCTATCTCTTATTTGTGAACTTGTTGCTATCTCTTATTTGTGAGAAAAAAAAAAAGAAAACAAAAATGCGATAATTTCGTTAGTTTTACAAATATCACATAGTAATTTCTATCCAATATTTATAAATGTGAACTCAATAAAAAAAATATTAAAGCATGGGGGTGATGAAAGTTTCATCCTTTCGCCCCCTTTTTCAGTAAGAACATCACCACCTGCTCCATAATGTTTTTATTATCTTCTGTTCCGATTTCAAACATAAAAATACAACTCAACTTCATTTTGTGCGTGCTATTCTACTTCACCTCTTTGAATTCGAATAAATTGCTTTCCGGGTAAATAGGTGCTTTCCGCTCCGCCGTGAAATTTAATTCGCCAAAAATTGACGGTTCCGTGCTCACCCCGACACCTTTTTCGAAGCATCTTCTCTGCGCAGACACAATGCGCGGCACATCGAAAGGGTGATGTGTGCCCTTCCTCCTCTATCTGCCAAAGTGGAATTGTTCTGATATTTGTATTCACTCCCCCTTCCCTTCCTTTCTCAAAAAACCATCTGCTCTGCTCCCTGATTCTTTCATTCGATTCAATTTTCAATTTTTTTCTTTTCTTCATTTATGTATTTTACATTATGCATTATATATTATTACATTTATTTTTACATATGTATTTTTACATTTTTATAGTATTATTTTTTTGTGTATTTTTATATTTTTACTTTTATGTTACTAAAATCAGAACAATTTGTCATAGTTTCGTTTTTTAATAAATCAATATTTAAAAATAAATGTTTAAGAAAATCTGCATACGATTTCTAAAGAGAAAATTCGTATCTCTTTCTGTTTTTTTCCCTGTTATTAATTTTATTTTATTGTTACGCTTATTTAGTTAACTTTCTACTTTAGTAACATATAATGATGAATACTACAATATGATTCGAAGATTAAAATTTATTAAAAAATGCATGGTATGATTTTCTGCAATAAAATGCCCATTAACTCTGCATATTTGTAATATGTAATACTTTATTTCATCTACAATAACGTTTAAAAATATTCGATTCTTTTGAAAAAATGCAATTCAATTCAATTTTTTATTTATTTATTTATCTTACCCATAAAATATGAGTATCGTTTTGGGAGTGGTGGCCGTAGCTTCATCGACCATTTTCATTTTTTTTTTTTTTTTAATTTTTTTTTTTTTTATTATTTCCTTTCACTATTTTTTTTTATATACGTATTTAAATACTTGGCCAATCTGATAAATAATTATGTAGACAATTTTGTTTCAAATTGAATATGAAACTTTTCAAGAAAAGAGTCGTTTGGAATTCTATACTTTTAATTTTTTATTTTTTTTTAAATTGTATTTATTTATTTGCTTATTTTGCCTTAAAATATGAGTATCGTTTTGAGGAGCGGTGTCCGTGGCTTCATGAACCATTTTCATTTATTTATTTATTTTTTTGCCTTTCCCGATCTTTTTTTTTTTTTTTCAATTCCCTTCTATTAGTTCGCATGCTTTTTATATATATATTCTGTATAAATTTTCAATCGTTCATAAAATACTTTTTATTCATCCACTCACGTTCAAATACATTTTTTTTTGAACTTGTAGTGGATGACACTGATGTTAATACAGTTTTTTCAAATATTAATTCAGCAATTAAATTTAATTAATTAATTTTAGTTTTTTTTTAGATTTAAGTTGCATATATCTACCAATAGATGGTCCCAGATAAACTTAAAATTGAAAATTAGAAAAAATTATTTATGAAGAACTTTCTGCAATATAATGAAAAAAAAATAGGAATTGACTTAAAAAAATTTTATATTACTCGTTTAATTCCTTTCTCGATATTTTTTATACGTATTTAAATTTCTTTCGCGAGCTGATAAATAATTATGTAATTATGTGGAATTTTATACTTTTAATTTTTTTAAGATTGCTGTTATAAGTTTTATTCTTATTTTAAGTTCTAAATTGCATGGTTAGACCAATATATAGACCCTATCAAGTTAAAATTTTTTTAAGTTATTTATTTATTTAACTAAGCATTCTTTTAATGTCAGCTAACATGACAGAGAATGTTAATGCTCGAATCATAAGCAATCGTTTATCACTGCCGTTTAAACCAGGCTAAAAATTATTTTATTAAGAAATCATGAATTTTGCATCGTTATCCAAAAGCTTATTTCAGAATGTAATGACAAGGCATTTACTATATTTTTTTGTTATTTCTCTAAGATCACATCAGATGCTTCAGTATATATTTTTAAGAAAGAAATGATTAATCCTTTTTATTACGTAACTTCAGCGTACTATTTTAGCATGAGTAGTAATTCGAATAAAAAAAAAAATATTAATTTAACGTAATAAATGAAAAAGATGAAGGGAAAAAGGATTATTACAACAATGCTTCGAAGTGCATGAATAATAACAAAATATCTTTTAGAATAGAGAGAACATAAGAACCTGACATATGGTCTCCAAACGATTTCACGTGTGACCCATTAGAATGCACATTGTACGCTTTTCTCCCGAATTACAATAAAAAATCGTTTGTCTTTCAAAGAGCCTGCATCTGTTGGCAGTCACGCCATTTTGATTTCTCTGTATATCAGGTGCAATGGATTTCGTGTATGAACATTCTCGCCAATTTCCCATCTGTGACTTTTTGACTTGATGTCCAGTGCTCTTTGAACGATTCGTTGGCTGCTATTGTGTACAGGATTTCGCGCTTCCACGTCCTAGAGTAACGGTCAATCGATATCGGACAACGGTTCGGATTGATTCGTATGGGAATCATTATTTTAATGGCGATAATAGAGAACTGTAGATTGTACTGCATTTCTCACGGATCTATTTGGTAATTGGTGACAGATTTTTAGGATTTTTTTCTGGAAGGGGAGGAACAGAGTTATATAAAAGAACAGATGGATTTTTATTTTAATTGTGAAAGTAGTTTTTATACATCATTGTTAAGCACAGAATGAAGAGGGGGGAAAAAAAAAAAAAAAAAAAAAAAAGAACGCTCAATGGAACTTTTGTAAATTTGTATTGGGATTGGGACATCTCAAAAAATGGAAAATAGCTATATGTTTATAAAATATTCAAAATGTTATAATATTTTTTTTTATGTTATTGACAAAAAAAATTGACGAGTCGGGCATTATGAATTAGTAATTTATATCATGTAAAGACAATGGTATCCATAGAGAAGTATGTTGAAGTGTACAAGTATTTCATACAAATAAAAAGAAAATTATACGAAAGAGTACAAGCATATTTTGAGTAGTATGTGAAAGGTAATCAAGCATTTTACGCAAAAAAAAAGTTGTATAACAACAGATTTATTTCACGAAAAATAAAACTTTTGATTTATAGGACTCTCATAAGGCCGATTGTCACATATGCTGGAGAAACGTGGGCATTAAACATTAAGAACTTGGATTACATCTGGTCCTTTGATAGGAAAATTTTGAGAAAAAGTTTTGGAACAAAGAATTGACAATAATATATGGATTAGAAGACCAAACAAAAGAAATTAAACACCTACTTAAAAATAGAGACGTTGTGAGATACATCAAATCGCAGAGAAACCGCTGGCTCGGACATGTACATCGCAGAGATGAGGGAAACATCATTAAAAGGATTATGTTATGTAAATTGTTCAACAACTGGAAAGAGAGGAAGACCAAAGGAAAGGTAGATGGATGGTGTCGAAGAAGATCTTAGACAACTGAAAATTATTAACTGGAAGAGACTGGCATTAGAGTGAAACAGATGGAGAGCTGTTGTGTTGGAGGCTCAGGCCTGTACAAGGCTGTTAATGCCAGTAAAAAGAAAAAGATGACAAAAAAAAAAAAAAATGTATTACACGATTTAAAAATTAATATAATAAATTATAAATAATTCTAAATCAGAATATTAGATATGTTACAAATAAAAATAGCAACTTTTCTTTTTAAATCATATCTCTTAATTGTAATACATACATTAATAAAATAACCATTCAAAGCTGGATAAATTAAATTGGTTTTATTTTATTGCCCTTTAAATTACATGATGCAATATTGCAGAAAAGATTGCCTTTACAAAAACCAATGCGTAATTCTTGTAAGCACAGAATGTGTACCTTACGATGGATCCCTGCTCATATGGACTTGGAATTAATGAAATTGTAGATTCTTTGGCGAAGAATGCCAGAAGTTTGGATCAGACTGCCATTCCTACTTCCCTTGCAATGCCTTGGCAAAATCTAAACTTATAATTCCTTCTAAAAACAAAACTAGATATCAAATTACAGAACTAAATTTCGGCAGAAAAACAACAACTACTACTCTCACAAGATTAAGGAAGAAGTATCACAAAAATAGGAAATTTTCTGTTGATGGGGTTAAAAAATCACCAAAAATATGGCAACTACCCTGATGTCGAGCTTACTCTTCATCATGTCTTTGATTGCCTAACTGTTGCATCCGCCATGTATTGTCTGGACCATCACTCGGAAGTGGATTTATACTCCGATATGGCAATCACGGAGCACCACGATATTTTATTTTCGTGTACTGCACAGGGGATACGACGACAACAACAACAACGACGACTTCAATTCAAATAAAATAATATGAAATCAGTTAACTTTCATGACTACTCTAAGATTACTCTTAATCTAAACGTTAAATTGTAGGTCCAGGTATAATTAACCCAAAGTGTGTACAAAATAGAGCGACAAAACAAACCAAAATCACTCTTAGTCTAAAAAAAAATTTTTTTTTTCTATATTAATCTGATTTAGAAGCTATCATTTTAATTTTAAAATAGTATTGTTACTGTAGAAAAATTGAATTGACTTTTATAATCTCTTTCGCATATTTTTTCTATCCCCATGTATCCCGATACCTCTTGTCGGCCCGTGAACGAAAGGTTCAGTTTGGCGTAAAATTTCACGCCAACCGAGGCGCGAGGTTTTCGGGGCATTGCTGTCGACCCCGTGGACCCCCGCGGAGTTGGGCTCAATACCTGTCATCCAATCTGATTTGTCATGCACTCCTCCCACTGGGGCTCCCCTTTCATCGGGCTGCAGGTGAGGGCGGCCCCGACAATTATTGGGGCTGCTTTGTTTGAGTTTCATACAGCTCTTTCGTTCGCCCTGAAAAGAAGGGTGCCTTTACGACGCTGTCTTCATTTGTTTAGATGAAATCGAAAGAATAGGTAAATATAAATTCAATTGAAGAGTTTTTCTTTAAGGTAGTAGTTGTTTAACCATTACTTGGTGACCCTACAGAGAGAGGCCTGATGGTCAATTGGCTAATGTTCTGCCTTTGGTACCACAGACAAATCCTGACAGTGCCTATGTTTGTTAGTGGTTCGGAATCCTCGTTAAACTGTAGGTCCCGGTCTAACTAGTCTAAAGTGTGCAAAAAACGACCGTAGAGCTAGCAACCAGACCCTACAGAATTAATTTATGAATTTCTTTTTTAACTTTTGCCATTAACACTATATAATCTCTTCGCACAAGAAATAATACTCAAATAAAAATAAATTTCTGCCATCTGCTTTTTTTTTTTTTTTGTAGCGATTGCAATTTATTAAAGATATCAAATTAAGCACCATCAAACACATCAGATTGTCTTGCTTTTTACAATATATCAGTCATATAGTGTTTTGCATCATTTTCCGTGAAGATTCAGAGATAATAATACTAAAAACTATAATGCCTCGTTTTATTTTCTATGAAGATGAGAAAATATAAATAAAAGTACATAAATTCTTCTTTACTGGCATTACAGCCTTGTACAGGTTTAAGCCTCTAACACAACAGCTCCAATGCCAATCTCTTCCAGTTAATAATTTTCGGTTGTCTAAAATCCTCTTCGACACTATCTATCCACCTTTCCCGTGGTCCTCCTCTCTTCTAGTTGTTGAACAATGTACACAACATAATACTTTTAATGATGTTTCCCTCCTCTATGCGATGTGCATGTCCGAGCCAGCGGATTTTTTGTGATTTGAGGCATCTCACAATGTCTCTATTTTTAATTAGGTGTTCAATTTCTTTGTTTGCTCTTCTAATCCGTATATTATTGTCAACTCTTTGTCCAAAAGTTTTTCTCAAAATTTTTCTCTCAAAGGCCCTGATGTAATCCAAGTTTTTAGAGTTTAATGTCCACGTTTCTCCAGCATTCGTGACAATCAGCCTTATTAGAGTCCTATAAATCAAAAGTTTTGTTTTTTGTGAAATAAATCTGTTGTTATACAACTTTTTATTTGCTCAAAATGCTCGATTTTCAGCTTGTACTCTTTCACACACTCCTCTGTGGGTACTATTATCATTACTTAAGATAGTTCCGAGATATTTGAATTGTGATACTCCTTCAAAAGTCTTCCCTCCGATGCCAATATTTCTTGGTCTTCTCTTAGATTCATTGGGTGATATTGTCATATATTTTGTCTTAACTTCATTTATCTCTAATCCAATTTTACTTGCATTATTTTCCAATTCTTCAAAGTTTTCTTTCAAAGTTTGTTCGTTTCTTGAAGTGATCACAAGATCGTCAGCTTATGCACAGATTTGGCTATATTGAAGATTCTGCCTCTCTGTATAATCGTATATTCGCTTCTCTGTATATGTATTCACTCTATTGCGAAAATGTTCTATTACAATTTTTTTCTTTGTTATATATTTCAATTGTTATATATAACAAAGAAAATTCAATTGTTATATATTATTCTTTGTTATATATTTGAAATTCTTTAAAGCTTTCCTTTAAAGTCTGTTCGTTTCTTGAAAACATAAATTCAAAAACAGAAAACTTCATCAACCAAATATATCATATTTGCTAATATCGTTTAATCTGAACACTTTAAGTATTTTGTCTCCGGAATCTTTTGAAATATACTTTGAACACATTTTAAGATGTCTTCTGTAAACATGCATAAATTAATAGAGCAAGTTAAACAATTATCTGTTATGAGTATTTAAATTCCGATTGCAGTTTAAACAATGCTAATAGCAACCCTTGTTATAAAAAATGTATATCCTGTAAGTATATACGAAAATGTAGGGATTTGATGGCCGAGTGTCTAGCGCTCTGTGACACAGGTTTCGACGGCACAAATCCTGACGGGGTCATGAATGTTTGTAGTGATTCGGAATCCACTTTAAACCGCAGATCTCGGTCTAATATGACTGTCGGGTGTAGGGCTGTTAACCCTGTCCCGTAAAAGGAAAAACATCTCCCGTTTTGTCATCTGCCTGAAGGCTCACCATAGGGTTATTGCGCCAATGATAATGAATAATATTTAGATTATACATTTATGAATACTTTAAAAATTACATTCTGATTGTAAAAAATTAATAAGAATGAATAGCCTTATATATTTAATCACTTTATTCGAAAATTGATTACAGTATGCCATATCTTACATGTATTTAAATATAGGGACTGAATGGTACGAAATTAAATTTTTTTTTTTGTGTGTGTATACTACTTATCCGCCGATATTCGTCTTAAACACATACACAGTACTTTTAACTTATCCATTTCCATTTTGCTTTTCCAAACATTGTTAAAATATTATTACCTTCTAAAAACCCAACAATGCTCGAATAGCGTATAGCCGCAGGAAAGCATATAAACCCGTGTTTTTGTTTGCATAGTTCTCCTTTATTATCCATTGGGACGTGCGTCTTGTCCAGTCCGGCATAGTACTTACCAGGAGGTTTTGCTCATAAAGCTATTTTCCCCGCGTCCTTTTCAATACGCTGCTTTCTTTGGCAACAAACAATTCATTCAACACACACATAGCGGCCCCTTTTTGTAACATAGAAGCCAGGCTTCTTTTTTTTGTGATTCCCCTCCTTCCCTATAATATTCTCCCTTTCCGATCGGGAGAAATGCATTATGTAGCAAATGACACTAATAGAGATATCATAAATCTAGAAACGAGGACTGCTGTGAAACTGGCTTCAATGAATGTTTTTATGCGGGATTTATATGCGTTTTTTTCCTTGCCATCGAGTTTTTGAGAAGGAGGCACGCTTTTTTTTTTTCACGGCCATTTGGCTATTAGAAAAGGAGTATGTTGTCAGGGGCGACTGGCTTGTCCAAATATTAGGAGGAGATGGTAAAAAATGGATTCTTTTTTTTTACTTCCAAAATTCAGTGGTGCCCCCTCCCCTTTCTACTGTATTATAGTAGAATAGTTTTGTAAACAAGTACAAGTGTAATAAGTGCTGATAACATATCTTAATCTTATCATGATAGCTCAGTATTTGGATTATAAAATACGAGGTCATGTTTTTCAGTCCTATTGTTTATTTAAGAGTGAAACATTTATTTTTTTAAGTTTACATACGTCATTAAAATAATATTTAATAAAATGTTATATTATATTAAACTCCTCGTCAACTGGAGGAATTTATGATTAAATAAAAAACAATTATAATTTTTTTTTTTTTTTAATTATCAACACCCACCCACACACTATAGTATATATATTTGGTTGGCAATTAAGTGATTGCTGATTTTGTCAAAGATGGTCTAAGCGCATTTTTTTTGTTTTGTCAACAAGTTCAAAGCATCTAACCTATATTGTTTTCTTGTTGTTTGGACTTCCTCCTTCAATTTAGTAAAAAAAAAAAAAATTGTAGCAATTGGTTATTTAGTTTCGTTTTTATCCTAATTTAAAAATGAAAGAAAAAGATGCGCATTTTAGACATATTTTATTGTATTATTTCCGAAAGGGCAAGAATGCATCAAGCACACACACGAAGTTATATGTCTTATATGGGAATGAAGCCTTGAAAGAACCGGCAGTGTCAAAATTGGTTTGCCAAATTTGTTCTGGTGATTTTTCACTGAAAAATGCGCAACGATCTGGCCATCCAGTTGAAGTTGATGAGACCCATATCAAGGCCATTAATAATTCAGATCGTCATAGAACAACACGTGAGATTACAGAGAAACTCAATGTATCGCATACATGCATTCAAAAAATTTAAAACAGCTTAGCCATCTCAAGAAACTCGATTTGTGGATCCCTCATCAGCTTAAGGAAATTTATTTGACGTAACGGTTTAGCATCTACGATTCGCTTCTGAAAAGCAACGAAATGGATCCATTTCTGAAACGACTGATAAATGGCAACGAAAAGTGGATAGTATGTTAATCGGAAAAGATCGTGGGTGATGCAAGATGAACCAGCCTAGACGACACCAAAACTGAGGTTCACCAAAAAAAGATTATTCTGTCAGTTTGGTGGGATTATATAGGAATTCTGCACTTTAAACTTTTACCAAGAAACCAAATGATTAATTCAAACGTGTACGTTCAACAATTCGCTAAATTGAGCAATACAGTTCAAGAAAAACTGCCAGAGTTCACAAATTGTAAAGGTTCATTGCAAAGAAAAAAAAAAAAATTCATTGGTTCATTGTAAAAAAAAAAATCATTGTGATAATTCATTGTAATGGAAATTAAAGAACACAAATAATCAACACCTACATTGTGGTGAAACGATCATTACTTCGATGAAACTGACCGTTGCCTCTCTATCAATGTAAACAGGAAGTAACGTTATACGCACAAAATGACCAAAATGGTCTCGCCTACTTCCGTAATAAAAACAGTGCCGAACTTGGTGTCTATAAGAATTTTAACTTCAATAAATCAAATGAGTAGCAAATCATAATAAAGGAATACTAGCTATCAAGTTACTGACTGACAGTGAAACCAAGGTTTGCAATAAATCACGCAAAATTGCAATATACATTTCATGCAAAATATGCAATATACATTTCATTTAAATATTGCAATATACATTTCATTTAAATATTGCAATATGCATTTCAAGAACGTTTCATAGTTACAACAAAATGCTTCAATAAAATCGTGTTCCTTGATTTAAAAAAAAAAAAAGAAGAAAAAAACTTTATAATTCTTTCAAAACTACAAGATACTGTATTAGCAGGGAACCTAGTTTTGCTGTGATATCGTAAAACGTGTGTTTTCAAAAGAAAAATTTACCAAATAAATCTTAGCATGCAAGACTTAACACTGGAAGAAAATTTCTTCCTAAATGTCAGTGATCAATCAGGTTTTCTGACAAGCAAGTCAACTAAAAACTGAAAATAGGATGGTTTCAATCTCACTTAAAGGTGCGCTCCGATAACATAACGAAAAACACGGTAATTAAATTCGGAATCTCATCATAACAGCTGTTTGAATAATTATCAATAATTTGCTGTAATTACGTGAATATGTGTCATTTTAAAACATTTTCAGATGCTTAATTCTCACAATTCAAATTACAATACACAGTAGAAGAAAAGTTTTTAAAAGTGTTCGAACTATTTAAATTCAGCTTACTATGCTGCAAATATTTTAATAAGTCATTTAAAAAAGATGAATTTTTAAAGAAAAAAATTGCTTTTGTAAAATATTCGTGAAAAATTTAATTAAAAAAATCAACAGGAGTGTTGCTTTATTGATCAATTTTAAAAGTTAGGTAAAATTTAAGCCTACTCGTCGCTTAGTGGTGAGCATTAGGACTGAGGTTCAATCCGCTGATTGCTTTGCTGCAGACACTGTTTCAAGCAACGAGGAGATTCGATTGCGTTTGGGGTGTTCAGCATCTTGCTTCGTGAGTCGGACTGCCTGGTGGGAGTTTGCCGTGTTTTCTCCCATGCAATACGCACATTGTGTGGTAGTTCTCCCTAAAATCCCCCAAGATTGCACTGCCCTGCTTCTTCAACGTCATGGAGCCAAATCAGACTTCTACCTACGGGTGCTTCATCAAGACAAAAGCTTTCCCTCCTTCCATGAGACCACACGGGTTCTTGGACTTGGTCCTTCCATGAGATAACAAACAAAAACAATATGAAAATCTCTTTTTATGCTTTCTTCCTTCTGGGATAGTGCAGCACCTTTCTTAATTCTACCGAAGGCCTGTTGGCAACTCACATTTGATACAATTTCATCATTACAGTGGCAACACAGTCAAAGTATGTGGCTTTATAACAAAAAAAAATTCGCTTACAATGCTTCTAATAGAAAGAATTAAGTTAATATTAATATTACACATCCAAAAATTTAATATATATTTGTGATCATTCAGAAATCGTCAAAGCATCATAATAATTTATAATAATAATAATAATCAGATCATAATCAAATGATAATTTAAAAATCCGACATCAAATCAATAAAGGTTAAAAAAAAAAAAAAAAAAAACATACAGATTACATTTTCGAAACCCTATTCAAATACAATGCTCGTTAATTTAATCGTGCTTTTAATTTTAACAGTAGAAAAAGATCTTTATTACAAAGTACTTAATTTATAAATATAAAACAAAGTAGTTAAATTTACATTACTTAAAAATGAATTATTTTCAATATTTTTTTTCAAAAACTGGAAAAAGAACATTTTTAATATGTTCAAAAAGAATATTCACTGACATTATTTACTTTCAAACCTTTTCGGGAATTAAATTATAATATGTGCACATCGATCGTAGTTAAACAGGAATTTTGCTTAATTGTATTTTTGAATAACTAACTTTTTTTAATATTTTTTATGTCCTTATAAAATTGCATATGAAAAACAGAAAGTAATATAATACGAAATGTATACTGATTTTTTAAAATTCTTGTGTACATAATTTTGTTTTAATTTTTTATTATTTCATTTGTTATAAATTATTATGCACCAAACTCTAATTTTAGTTCGTGTCAATAATTTAAAAGCAATTGCTACATAATTAATACATAATTTTTAATAATTTATGTCCATAATTTTTTTTATAAATTTTTATTACACCATTTGCTCTAATTATTATGCATCAAACTCTAAATTTTATTTGATGTCAATAATTCAAAAGCAATTGCTGTGAGATTGAAAAAGACAAAAGTAAATATACAATCTAACACAGTTATTTATGCCATTTATTGTAGTAGGGCTCCATTTGCATCCGCACTTGAGTTGTAGCGGAATAGAATGCTGAAATAAGTTACTTACCATATTTTTATATTAGAAAAAAAAAAAAATCTATTATTATGAAACTTTTATTATTATTCATGTATTGCATTGTATATTTTTCTTTATATTTCTATTCTTACATTTACATTCAAATCCTCGTATTCCGTTTTTTTTTTTTTTTTTTTCCGTGAAATTGGCTTTTGGCGAAAAATGGAATTCGCCAAAATTATCTTTTTGGCGAATAATGCTTTCATTTGTAAATAAAATGTAGCAATTAATTATGTTAATAATTTTCTATTATTTATCTCTCGTGAAATCCATTATTTAATGCATCTTTTTTAAACAACTCAATTAACTCATCTTTTTTTAACAAAGCAATTTACTTTATTTTAACTTGAATCTTTGCTTAAGATTCAAGTTAAAATAAATAAAATAAAAATCGCAAAACTATGCATTTCTTCGCTCAGTTTTTGTTTACAGACTCCAGTCGTAAAATATTTCTATAATTAAAAATAATTAGTTTTTCTTGCATAAATAATTAAAACAATTTTTTTAGAAGTATTCGAATATAATTTAATATATTTACATGAAAGGGATGTTTATTTGTCGTGCTTGTTAATATTTGTTTTTAACTTTAACCTTGACGAGTTCACATTAATTTCTTTGAATTATTTTTTTTTTTCTCCTGAATGTACAGAAATCTCGGAATTACTTTCACTATTTATTTTTCAATTAATAAAAACATTGATTAGTTGAAAACTAGAATACTGTACCTCTGAGGAAGTCGTCAATCTTGCGGCCCAGAATATTTCGCAATGTTACGCCAATTGCTTTAAGGTTAAAATTCTATAATTAGAAGAATTCGAAACTTCTTTTTCCGAACACTATAATGACTATTTTATTGTTACTTTGATTTCTATATGCTGCATTTTATTTATAGTAAATAAGAACAGAAATATATATTCTTTTAAACAATTATTCCGATATATTATTGATTATTCCGAGTTCTTATAACGTATATGGACAACTGATACAGAATATAAACAATTTTTATGATGTTGCCATTCATAAGAATACGAAACAAACAACAAAAACGATTTTTTTTTTTTTTACATTAATAACTTATATTTGATTATCAAATAATTATTTTTTAATGTTGTTGACTAAGTTAAGGCTTAATGTGAACTCGTGCAAAAAAATTTTACTTTTTATTTTTAGAATGTTACTTCACAGCGAAAACACAACTGGAACGGATTAAATTAGTCGGTAGTTTTGTATTGTTTCTTTTTTTAATGCTGGTGACATAGTTAAGGTTTTGTGGCAACAGTTATTTGAATTCGGGAGGAAAAAGGTAACTTTTCAATTTTAGAACGTTAGTTCACGGAAGAAAAAGGCTGTAAAGTATTACATTTTTTCGGAGGTTTTGTGAAGTTATTCTTGTTTTCATCATTCAATTAATATGGTTATGCAAGGACAGAGTTTAATGAAGCAATAAAAGGATTATTTTCGCCTAAAACAAAGGATACATCGAAATATAATGTAAGTTATTCTCTGACGCTTCTTCTTTTTTATTAATATCTTTTTTATCGTTCGAATTCGGCACCGCAAACAAAAACGTAATATTTTTTTATATAATGGGGGGGAATCGGTGTATTAGCGAATAATTTTGGAGTAATTTTATCTTAATAGCGATTATTTTCTTTGTTAAAATGATACATTTTTGTGAGTTAGCTTAACAAAATTCCATACAATGTAACATTTGGCGTTAAAGCGATAAAATTTGGCGTAAAAACAGTTTAGAAATATAAATTTTCGTAAAATAGTCACATATTTTGGAGTAAAAGCAAATCATTAAAATTTTGTCATGATAGTATTAAAATTTGGCGATAAAGAGAGATAATTTGGCGTAAAGGCAATTTAAACATTAAGTTTTTGTCATAACAGTGCTAAAATTTGGCGTTAAAGAGATAAATTTTGGCAGGAAAGTGATATTTGGTGTTAAAGAAATTTATGTAAAAACAATTTGAGGAATAAAATTAAACCTGATAATTATTTGGCTTCTAATGTTGGCGTAATAGTGATTTTTGGCGATGAATTATGGCAAAACAACGTTTTACAACGACACCGTACTTCGGTAGCCCTTTTTTTTTACTTGATGATTTAGCATCCTAGTGATGGGTTTTAGCGTAATACCGTTTTACCGCGAAAACTAACTGCTGCATTCATTGTTATGTTACTTGACATCCTGGAGATGTATTTGGCACAAAGGGTACAGGATTCTAGATTTTTACCTAGTGATTTTTTTTTTTTTTTTTTTTTTGGTAATTAAATCAATGATAATATTCTGTAATTCTATATTAACCCTTAATTATATAATATATGTCGAGAGATAAAATCGGAGGTTTTATAACTTTTTTAAAAGTTCTAATGTTAAATAAATTGTAACACTGGTAATTTTAAATTACGAAATAAGGGTTTTAAAAGTAAGAGATTTTATTTGAATTATTGCAATTACAAAATTACAATTATATTTACTCTTACTTTCTGTATATTAATGCCTTCTTTTGTTAATATTAAACTCTAAACTCCAATTTATGGGACTTAATTAAACTTTAATTTTATGTTAATGAATATTTTTAAATAAAATACATGAAATATTTAAATTATTTATTATTATTATTACAGCATTTTCACAATATTTTATTTTATTATAAATATTATTATTTTTTGCAGTGATTTTAATATAATAGTTTTCATGTTAGTTATTATTATTTTAATTTCAATAACAAATTTATTAATTATGTGAATTAATTTGTTGTACGTAACTAACATTGATTTTTCATTATTTAATTTTTAACAACTTATTTAGAAATTTTTCAATATTTAAACAAATGTTGAATATTTTCTACAAATATTAAAAACAACATTTGTTTAACGTATAAAAAAATTTTTTGATTTGTTGATAACTATTATTTGGTAAATTTTGAGAGTCCAAGATTAATATTTCTATTGAATTATCCTTATTAAAGATTCCGGTGCATGTAAAAAAATATAAGGAAGATCTATGAAAGATTACTACGAAAGGTTCAAAATAGGTTACAATGAAGAAAATTATATCGATTAATCTTGAAAATATTTTCATCTCTACAGTAACAGAACTTCTTGGGAGTTTTTTTTTTTTTTATGCAAATTACTCGATGCGGTTGGTCTAAATAATTTTATGTGTGTATTTTAATCTCACCAATCTCTTGACATTTATGATGAAAAAGCTCAATACATTGAAATATTACTGAGGCGTGATACTTTTAAATGGATTTTTTTGTATTCCTTAAGGATTAAGTTATTGGTAATTGCTGCTTTGATTTGACATGCCAAATACAATTTTTTTGTTGCTGAATGGATTCTATGCATGTTAATGTTATTTATTGCTATTATTACTTAATGTTTTTGATAAGTCATGAATACATGTTTTTTTTGCTCTAAATATAATGATATTGAAACGGATAATCACGAGATCAAGGGACTGATGACCGAATGACTACCGCTCTGGCCTCGGGCTATCCTCTAGGCCTCGAGTTCGAGTCCCGGTGATGAAATGGATGCTTTTAGTGACTCGGAATCCACTTTAAATTGTAGGTCCTGGTCAAATAGGACAGTTGAATGTAGGGCTGACAACCCTACCCTATAAAAAAAAAAAACTCATCTTCTATCTCGAAATCTGCCAGTAAGGCAGACGAACATGAGTGCCAGGGAGTTAGTTAACTGTGAGATTAATTTTGATAACAGACAAATAAAAAGAATTTTTTTAAACTTAGATTTTTTTTATTATTATTATAGCTGTTTAATATAGATTTTATTATTATTCTGGCTTAATGCAGATTTTATTATTGTTGTGTAATATTTTTTATTATTATTTTATTATTAATTATTGTTGGTTTATGTAGATTTAATTATTGTTGTTCATGCAGATTTTCATTGTTGTTAGATTTAATTATTGTTGGTTCATGTAGATTTAATTATTGTTGGTTCATGTAGATTTAATTATTGTTGATTTAATTATTGTTGATTTAATTATTGTTGCTTAATGTAGATTTAATCATTGTTGCTTAATGTAGATTTAATTATTGATTTAATTTGCTTAATGATTTTTTATTGTTGCTTAATGTATTATTATTATTATTATTGTAGCTTAATACAGGTTTTATTATTTTTACTATGTACATTTTATAATTATTATTATTATAATTACTTAATGTAACTCTTAATGAACGTAGATTTTGGAAGGTTTTTCATTTAAGTTATAAATATATTGCTATGAATTCTATAAGAAAAATTCCGATACTTTTTTGAGTAATTGGATAACATGTTATAAATAAGGAAAATTTTAAAGGAATTTGTTTTCTTTACTTTTCTGTAAGATTTTCATCTTGTTTCATTTTAATTTCTGAATTATCAATGCGTATTGTGTATTTATATACTTAAAATCTTCGGACAAACGTGCACATTAAAAATCCTTTAATCAAAATCAAAAATTTTATAGCTGCATTTGTGAAAAAAAAAAATAAAAATAATAATATTCTAATAAAAAGAAATAAAATATTCTGCTAATTAGAGCTTTGAATGTTATAATAATAATATATTAGATTATCTGTTCTAGAAAATTTATGTGCATAAAACATAGTAAATAAAAACTCTTATTATTAAACTGATAAACATCATATTATATTTCATCTCATTTTATTTTATCATTTGAGTCAAATTCATTGTTAAACTTATTTTATGTTAAAGTCACGAGTAACTAAAATCGCATTTCATCTTATTTCCTCTACTGCCTGTGCTAATAATAATAATAAAGTTGAGGAATTTACTACTTTTTCTACTTTTATAAAAACATAATGTATACAAATATATATATTTATTTTGACAATATTCTATTCTTTTTTTCTTTACTGGCATTACAGCCTTGTGTACAGGCTTGAACCGTCAACACAACTGCTCTCCGTCTCGCTCCAATGCCAATCTCTTCCAGTTAATAATTTTCAGTTGTCTAACATCTTCTTCGACGCTATCAAACCACCTTTCCCTTGGTCTTCCTGTTGTTGAACAATTTACATAGCATAATCCTTTTAATGATGTTTCCCTCATCTCTGCGATGTGCATGTGCTGTGATTTGATGCCCGATGTCTCAGGCAATGGTGGCCGAGTGGTTAAACCCAACACAATTATGACCATGATATATATATTACTATAATATATAATTATACCTGCTCTCGACTGTTGTTGGTTTTTTCAATCAGTGATCAGTAAACAAAGGGTTGGTTGGTTTGTTTACGTTTTTGAAATAGTTTACGGCATCGACAACTGGTTATTGTACCGAATTTGCTAACTTTTAAATTCTTTTTATTTTTTATCTTATTATTATTTTTTTTTTTTGAGTACCATAATTTGAATTTTTAGAAACATTTATCTTTAATTTTTTTACTAACATTAATTAAGCAGCCATTATAATTCCAAACATATTTAATAATTAACATGAGGAGGTTGTGAGGTACCCTGTTAGTACTCCGTAATCGGTACGCCAGTTGCCAGTCCGATGTCTCTATTTTTAATTAGGTGCTCAATTTCCTTGTTTAGTCTTCTAATCCATTCAACAACTCTTTGTCCAAAAACTCTTTGTCCAACTCTTTGTCTTTGTCTAATTCAACAACTCTTTGTCCAAAAGTTTTCTCAAAATTTTTTTCAAAGACCCTGATGTAATTCAAGGTCTTAGCTTTTATTGTCCACGTTTCTCCAGCATCCGTGACAATCGGCCTTATTAGACTCCTATAAATCAAAAAATTTTTTTCGTGAAATAAATCTGTTATCACCTTTTATTCGCGTAAAATGTTCGATTACTTGCTGGTACTATTTCACATACTTCTCTATGGATACTATTGTCGTTACTTAAGATAGTTCCCAGATATTAAAAATGTGATACTCCTTCCCTATGTGATACTGATAGTCTTCCCTCCGATGTCAATATTTCTTAGTCTTCTTTTGGATTCATTGGGTGATATTGTCATATATTTTGTCTTTACCTTCATTTAACTCTAATCCAATTTTACTTGCATTATTTTCCAATTCTTCAAAGTTTGTTCGTTTCTTGAAATGATTACAAAATCGTCAGCTTATGCACAGATTTGGCTGGATCTATTGAAGATTCTGCCTCTCTTTATAATCGTATATTTGCCTCTCTGTATATCTATTCTCTCAATTGCGAAAATGTTCTATTATAATTTTTTTTTGTTTAGTTATATACTTCAATTACTTTGAGTATTTTCTGGAAAAGCCCTAAAGATCTAAAAAAAAACAACATCATTAGCTGAAAAAACTGGTAGCATAGGTAAAAGAAACATAATTAGTGAACTCAATCCCCCTCCCATTTTTAGTAGAAAAACGGTAAAATCCTCTTCCTAACTGCTTTTAGATACTTAAAACGTTTAACAGTCTAGCACAGATCTCATTTGAAACATTAGAAAACAAAAGGTCTATACTTAAGAACCATCATTTAAATACGCCTCTTACCCATAACCACACCTTTATGAGCAATACAACTCTTAAAAACTGCTAACAACAACAGCAGCAAAGAAGTTTTAAAATAACAGTTGGATGTGCGGTCGATCCAGATGCGAAAAAAACGAAAGCACTTTTGAGACAAAGAAAGATGATTTTTCTCTCCTAAATACAGGTTTTCACTGAAAAAACCCCGAGAAATGTTTTTCGAGTCAAATTTGTTGTTAAATTTATTTTAATGTTAAAGAGATGTTTAAATTTATGACAAGAGCCTTAAAATTTATTTTAAGTTGAAGATAGGCAAAAGAGGAAATAAAAAAAAGAAATTTGATTCTCTTTACTAGTGAATCAAATTTCTTTTATTTCCTCTTCTGACTATGCTAATAATAATAATAATAATAAGGTTGAGGATCTTACTATTTCTAATGCTACTTTTATAAAAACATAATGTATACAAATATCTATATTTACGTTGAAAATGTTATATTACTATTTTTTTCCCTTTCTTATATGCTTCAATTATTTTGAGTAATTTTCTGCAAAAACCAAAGATCTAAAAAAAAAAAAAAAAAAAAAAAACCTTACATGATTTGTGAACTATGATAGATTGTAGGCTGGACGCTAAAGAATATTTAAAAGAAACACCTCACTTCAAGTAAAAAAAAGAAAAGAAGCATTGAGGATCCATATTTACTTTGAGTAGCTTCTGGAAAAGCCTAAGATATAAATAAAAAAAATAATAATAATAATAAAAAAAACGCACCCTTACATAATTAGTGAACTATGATGGATAGATGGCTGAAAGCTAGAAAATAGGTAAAAGAAACATCTCACTTTAAATAAAAAAAAAAAAGTAATAAGAAAGGGAAACACGTATTGAGGATCCACATTTCTTCTAATCCCCCTTTTTTTTTTTAGTAAAAAAGGTAAAGATCCTCTTCCTAACTGCTTTTAGATACTTAAAACGTTTAACAGTCTAGCACAGATCTCTTCCATAACCATTTGAATCATTAGAAAACAAAAGGTCTATACTTAAGAACCATCATTTAAATGTGCCTCTTACCCGTAACCACACCTTTATGAGCAATACAACTCTTAAGGAGCTGATAACAGCAACAACAAAAAGTTTTCAAATAACAGTTGGATGTGCGGTCGATCCAGAGGCGAAGGCTCTTCTAAGACAAAGGAAGATGATTTTCTCGTCTAAATACAGGTTTTTCACCGAAAATCCGGAGTAATGTTTTTCGAAAGGGGACGAAATCGAGCCTGTTATTAGGGGCTTGGTTGTAAGTTGTTTACTTGATGCACAACAAAAAGGAAGGATACTTACGATCTTTAGGGAGAAGTGAAGGTTATGAACCTTTCTCACTTGTTATTCAAAATAAATAAATAAATAATAATAATAATAAATACTACCATTTCAGCTTCGTATAATATTTTTAATTATGCAATACATTGTTAGAGAGCATTAAAATGAATTCTTAGCAATTTTTTTTTTTATTGAAACAGATTTTTAATGTTTTCTCAAGATAAAAATAATAATAATAATAATAAAAAAAAAAAAAAAAAAAAACGACAACCTTATAATAAATCCTAAATTACTCTTAACTTCATTTAAAAAATTTTCTCGTTTTTTTCGTTGATGGCTAATTTGCTAGCCCTCTGGCCTTTGTACCGTACGCACAAAATATTTTTGATCAGAAATCAATGTTTAATTTTACAAACTGTTAAAGAATAGTGCAATATCATAAAAATTTCTTCATCTACAACTAATTTCAATCAGTCTAATTTATTTCAGTCTTGTCTGTCTTTCAAGTCTAATTTCAATTTAATTCTAATCAATATTTCTTCAAGTCTACGAGATCGAAACCTAATTTCAAAGGGAAAACATGAAACAATGTCAAAAACCTATTTAGGGAAAAAAAAAAAAAAAAAAGATAGTATTTAGTTGCAATTAAAGAAGAATATTTGCTTTTTCAAATCCAAAGATATATATATATATATTTAACTTTACAGCCGCTTTTTTTTTAAAATTAATTTTTATAGAAATTTTTTTCCCCATTAACCTTTAATTATAATGATGAAAATATCAAACATGATAACCGAAGTTTTTAAATTTCGAAATAATTTTCAAAAATGTAAAATTAATTAAATGTTAAATTAAATTAAAAAAAAAAAAAAACATTTTTCATCTTCTTTGTTATTTTAAAATGACATAGAATATCATGCATTACTCAAATTTATTTTTATCGTTTTATAGTTTCAAATACTAGAGAGTTTTTGCATAATGTTTTTATCGTCTGATATTTTTTTCTCCTTAGCGCGCGCATGCTCATAGGAAATTGCGCATGCGTATATGTAATAATGTTTCCTATGAGCATGCGCGCTAGGGAGAAAAATATCAGACGATAAAAAACATTATGCAAAAACTCTCTAGTATTTACTTTTAATAATTTCAATTATTATTATTCCAATTTTTTGTTTCCTAATTTCAAATAATATTTACTACATTTTATGATTCCAATTAATGATGAAGCCCTTCTTTTCCGAGTTTTCCAACTGAAATTTAGCAAGTGTTTATTCTTAAGTCGAAGTAATTATAGGAAAAGTATTTATTGAAATATTTCCGTTTTATTCTGCGAAATATCGCATATCCGGCGGTAATTTTTCGATTCCTGTAATGATTATAATTAATTATGAATAAATGATAGTAACTACTTATGAAGACCTTCTTTTCCAAGTTTTCCAACTGAAATTTAGAACATGTTAAGTCGAAGTAATTATAGAAAACGTATTTATTGAAATATTTCCGTTTTATTCTGAAAAATACCGCATATCCGGCGTAATTTTCTGTTCTTAGCCCCGAGCTTCGTAGAGCGGGGAACCTGCACCTGTGGAAGGGGTCAGGGGTGAAGATTGCAGTTAGGAAAAGGGTGTGCCAGCCCACCGCATGGGATGACCACGAATATTACTCCTCGGTGTTTATGGCCATCCAAAAGAATGTAAACAAGTGTTAGCAATATTTAAAACTATTATTTAAAGCGTGTAATTTTCTGTTTGAGCGGGACATTCCAAAAGCTTTTAAAGGGGAGGTAAGTGATTTGTTTCCTTTTCGGAGAGTTTCCGCCATTGCGAATGCGTTTGTCTTGAGGCGAATTCTTAATGGATTTGTTGGTTTGTTTCATCACTGGAGCAACATTTAGGAACATTGTTTCAGTACCTACAAATATTTTTTTAAATAGCAAAAAAAAAACCTCCAAATATTTTTAAAAATTGCTTTTATGTATTTTGCACAAAAAAGTAAGCATGGAATGTGACTTTAATGGCAATACGTTTTGCTCAACTCGAGGTCCAATGGTAATTCAAGTGGGACGGCTCTGATTTGGATCCCCTGGTGGCATTCATTTCATTAGATAACTAAGATGTTTCACATTGTTAATATATTATAACTGGCTAGTGGAAGTTTTCTCCCATACGATCAGCAAATGTAGGTCAGTTACCCTTAAAAGTCCTCTTCTCCCCACTATCCATCAATGAGTTGTTCGTGACATATGCAAGAGGATTTGCTTTTACAACAGAATTTAAGAAATCTGTTTTCATCAGCGTTGTAACAAAAGTGTTCAAATGAATTCATGGAAAAATAAAAAATAGATTAATTCTACTATATATATATAATCAATAATCAACTACACACACACACACACACATATATATATATATATATATATATATATTGTTTTTAATGCCGCTGGCAAACACTTAGACAGCTTGGTCCTGGATGCCTTAAGGCAAGAGCGGCACAGACATTACTCACTTTGCATTACCCAGGGGGAAGCGTGTAACTTGAAGATACGGACGCGGAGTAACAATGCCCCGCAACGCTCTACGATCCTATTAGGACCGGGACCTACGATTTAAAGTCGATTCCGAACGAATACAAACATCCATGGCACCGCTGGGACTCGAACCCGAAACCTGTGGTACCGAGCGCTAGCCACTCAGCCATTCAGGCCCTATATATATAGATATTACACAACACACACATTATTATACACAACACACACACATTATATATATATATATATATATATATATATACTCATCCTCAGTATATAGTGTGCGGACACTCATCCATCAGTGCTCGATGTTGTATCTTACACTCCATGAGTAAATTACAATGTTGTATCTTATCTGCAAGTAGTAAACTACACTGTTGTATCTTATCAACAAGTAGTAAACTACACTGTTGTATCTTATCTACAAGTAGTAAACTACACTGTTGTATCTTATCAACAAGTAATAAACTGCACTATTGTATTTTATCAACAAGTAATAAACTGCATTATTGTATCTTATCAACAAGTAATAAACTGCACTATTGTATTTAAAAATTTTAAATACAAGCAAAAGAGATTCGCAGAAATAATTATCCTCTCAAGTAATCCTTCTTTGGACTTCAATAGCACCCTTATTCAACTTGAACTACTGACTTCTTCAGCACGATTCAAAGAAATAAACACAATCAAGCTAGTCTTCCCAAATCTATTTGAAATGTTTTTAACAATATCAAAAGCCAAACAACCCCTGGACAATTTAGCAATTCTCATGCTACTCTTTCTTCAGCAATTATTGCTCCATCTTAAATTCCTTTCATTACCATTTTGCTACAAAGAACTTTATTTTCCCTGATTTTATAATTTTTGCTTCTTATAATAGCTAATATTCAGAGCATTCCTATTTTTGTCATGCTTGCATTGTTCTACAAGAGACTTGGTCCTTGCGGGACCAGAGAGAACAAGAGAAACAACACCCAAAATCACATTTTAAACATCATCAAAATTTTTAAAAAAAAAAAACTTAATAAAAATTATTCTTTCTTTCTTTTTGAAAAATTAATTTGAAAATTTTTATTACCTTGCTTTTGATAGAAAACTAACTAATATTTCAGTCAAACCGGTTAAAATAATCATATAATTGAATATCCTTCAAAATAGAATTTAAAAGAAAATAATAAAATAACAAAAGAATAGTATAAATTTTTTTTTTTTTAATTTGTAATGATTATGTATGGTTATTTTAATGTGTCAAATTTAAAGAGTTAGTGTCTTGCTCGTGATTTAATAAGGATATTCAGAGTAGTCTTTCTGCTACTCTGAATAGTTCCGACTATTCTTTTCTGCTAGTTCTTTACAGTATTCATTTTCCCTCAAAGATTGAATGATGTATAAAGTTAGATGTATTGATAGATATATACAGCGCCATCTATGTGAGAAAGTTTGATTTTAAATTGTTATTTAATTATTTTAAATTATTATTAATTAAAAAGAATTATTATTATTAATTCTTTTAATTAAACTGAGTATTTCAACTATATCTTTGTGAATTTTATAAAAAAAAATTCCTCTTTTAACCATAATTTATTTATAATCTTTAATGAGCTTATTTAACTATAACAATTTTTTATTCTCGTTATTCAAATTTCAATCAAAAGATGGCATCATGAATAAAATGATGTTGATTGTTTTCATTATCAATTTTTTTCTTTTTATTTACGACAATAATTTAGCAAATATCATGATAATGATTTTTTTTTTTTAATTACAGAATATCTCATTTAGATTTTAGTTTGCCGAAATCTGAATTATACCTTTAAAAATATTATTGTAACTAAATGTTAATTTAACAATTGATTACATTTTTTTTAATTACAACATTGAATTTTACAGATAATAATTGAAATTCCTAATCAGTTGAGGAAAAGCATCTTTATATTTTGTACAACACTTTCTGTTCATCATTATTTATTTAGTATACTTTAATGTTCTAACATTGATTCATATAAAATATAGGTACTTACGTATTAACGGTACCTTGGCGAGACTTGGCGGTTTTTCAGTGTCGGCAATCTTTATTATTTGGAATAAAAATATTTTGAAAGCGTTTTGATTTTAAATGAAGTGTTTCATATATATTTTATTATTTGGAACAAAAATTTTAAGTGTAGATTGGCGCCAAATCTGTAGCTGCGGTTGGCGTATTGGACTCTTTATTGGCGCAACTGTCGGCAAGGTACCGTTAATACGTAAGTACCGAATTTTTTTTCTTACTCCATCGAAGGTCATATTTCATTTAATAATTTACAATTTCAAATTAATCCTTTATTTCTTACTGCTAAACATTTAAAATAATTCATATTTCAATTAAACTACATATTTAATGTGAAGATAGTATGCCAAAGCAAAATTTACAAATTTTCGACATTTAATATTTTTTTCTATTAAAGAATTAAATAAGTATATTCTAATCTCAAAAAAATGCTTTAAAAACTGATATTATAATTCCGATAAAAATATTCAATTTTTAAGTATTCTAAAATTCGAAACTGCAAGAAGAATAAAAAACTTCTTACCTTTAAAAGATAATGCAAAATGTATTAATAAATACATCTATTACTGAAATGGATATATTTATAAATAAAAATTAATATAAAGTAAATTTTGGGGGACAAAATTGAAATAAACTGAACACATTCAATAGTTTTTACAGAAACTTTTAGTTCCATATGTTTCTGCGAGAGTGTTAAATATGAAAAAAGGAGAATTTTATTTTTAATTTTAAGTCATTTGTCAAATTATTTTATGCATCAGTTTCTTTAATGGTCAATGGATAGAACCCGAATGTATAAATAATCTCTGATGCGATTTTTATATGCAAATATATTGTTTCTAAATTTATTCCACGAAAAAAAGAAATAAGTCGAATCACCCTAAATTATAGATTGTATAATATATTTTGGTACTTACTTATTAACGGTACCTTGCCGACAGTTGCGCCAATAAAGAGCACACACGCCAACCGCAGCTACAGATTTGGCGCCAATCTACACTTAAAATTTTTGTTCCAAATAATAAAATATATATGAAACACTTCATTTAAAATCAAAACGCTTTCAAAATATTTTTATTCCAAATAATAAAGATTGTCGACACTTAAAAACCGCCAAGTCTGTCGCCAAGGTACCGTTAATACGTAAGTACCAAAATTCTTATATGCTTACTATAAATTATTTCTATTTTGATTCTGTGGAAAAAAAAAATTCAGTCTACAAAATTCAGTTTATGTAATAGATCGAAAATAAAAAATTGCTTCAATTCCTAAAATCAGAAGACGTATCAGATTATAGCGCATCTACAAATTTTTATTAAAAATAAAAATTATTTTAAAATTTGCTTTTTAATAAAATAATAAATAAAAGATAAAAAAAGTAGAATATGTATTATTAAAAGGAGAAAATTCAACAATTTTAGAAATTAAAAAAATTTAGCGAGGAAGTGGAAAAATTATATATGTTGGTGAATGATTTACAAATGGCAAATATTAATGAAGTTTGAAATTATTTTAAGGGTAACACATTTATCTGAATAGTTATTGAGAAAACTTTTTAATTACTTTCAATATATTTTAGGAGAAGAGTTAAAATTTTTTTATGAACATTAAAATAATATATCTACACGCTAACAAATTATTTTAACCAATTAATTCCTCTAATAGAGGATAGATGGCGCCTTAATATAAAACTTATTTTGATAAGAATCTATTTTTACGATCAAATTTATTCGAACGATAGAAATAATTAAAATGACTCGAATCGCCGATCGCTAGTACCAGAATGACAGCGGAATTAAGTTATTCCGCTTTTTGTAGAAACTTTTCTTTTTATCTCGTGATACTTTTCAAGAGATGACTGGAAATAATTATTTTTATTTTTGAAAAGTAATTGAAGCATTATGTAAAATTTTAGTCCGAGTATTACAGTTTGAATTTATTCAGTGATTATTTTTATTGTCCAAAGAATACAATGATGATTTCTCCCACACACATGGATAAATTCATGTCATAGCATTTTTTTTTTTTTTTTTTTTTTTGTATGTGTCTATGTATTTTAACATCATATATACTATTCCAACTGCTTATTCGTGTAGTAAAATGAACATATGCATTTGTAATGTATACTTGACCTGTGATGTTATTAAAAAGAAAGGTGATAGCGACATCAGGAAATAGGGGTTCGAATTATAAAGCAAACTTCAATTCGAGCAATGAAGGGAAGTCAGATAAATTAAAGTGACCACTGAATATATATTAAACAAGATGGCAAATTAAATTATTTAAACGGTACTAACTATTCACAATACCTGTTTATTTAAAGCTAAAATATAGCACTTTTTCATTATTTGTACTTTTTATTGTTCAGTTTAGCATTTATTTTATGCTAAACTGAAAAAAAAAAAAAGAAGCCTTTATTTATTGTGACACAAAAATACTGCTTTATTCGTTTTTCTTTAAATTCTGTCGTACGGAAAGTGGCGAAATCGCGTTCTAGGTTTGCATTTCAATTAGTGATGCAACCATAATCTTGCTCCAATTTGATGAAAGAAAAAAAAAATATTCAAAATTATATTGTCCACAAAATTGCAATTTATTAACGAAAAGAGTTTATAAATAGCAATTACTTTCATTCTATTACATTTTTTACGAATGGCTCAAATTCCAATAAAACTGCACTATCTACAGTAAAATTTTCATGCAGAACTGCAACATATGAGAACATATGTGTGCAATTCACAATATAAATCTTACTTCTATTCAAAATCTAAAATACATTCGATCTCTGAAAACTACCAGCAAAGTTTTTCAAAATATGCAAATTTGACAGCATATTACTTCAATCTATGAAATGGTCTTAGAAAAACCAAAAATTGATTTACCAACCTTTCGAAACTTGTAATGAATTTATAATTTATTCATATTTTTGTACTTATATTTCTGACATAAAGAGAACAACTTTAAGTTCTTACTAGCATAGAGTTCATACTAGCAATATAGTTCATTTTTCAGCATGTCAGTATTCCAAGCAATAATTTTTCCAGTCAATCATGCTTGATTACCTCCCTTCATTGTTGACTTATTCAAAAAGGTTTCAGGAATAAACACTGCATTATCCATAACAATAAAGCTGTTATCATTTATGAACGAAATAAATAATTATAACCACTCTTCAAAATGTGCTCCATTCATGTCGGAATGATGATCAAGATTATTTATTTTCTTATTAAATTCCTACTATTAGTTCACACTCTCGCTATACACTCCAGAGCCAAAACATTATGACCACCCCTACATTTTGCAATGAACTCGCCTGGATGACGTGATCAGGTGGAAGTGGTATTTAACTGGTATTAAGTGGTGGTATTAATCCATGCCAAGGCGGGTTGAAGCTGTGTTGCACGCCAAAGGTGGGCAAACTCGTTATTGACAGGTGGTCATAATGTTTTGGCTCTTGAGTGTATATATCTTGTTCAAATTTTCAATCGTTCATAAAAAAAAATTTTTTATTCATCCACTCAAGTTCAAATGCATTTTTTTTGAACTTGTAGTGGGTGACAATACAGTTTTTACAAATATTAATTCAATAATTAAATTTAATTCATTAATTTTAGTTTTTTTTTTAGATTTAAGTTGCATGTATCTACCAATAGATGGCGCCAGATGTAAGAGAAAATTTCAACTTTATTTGTAAAGGATTTTTTTGCAATACAGTGAAAAGAAAGTAGGAATTGACTTACAAATTTTTTATATATAATACTTGTTGTTTTGAAAATTTCAAAAGCTTAAAGAATAAATGCCTTTTATTTCTGGCGCGAGTATTAACGAACGCGATCCTTTCCCTACAGGAGTTTTTAAACCAGTCAATAGCCAAATAAAAATGGCTTTTTGAGTATTTTGTCTATACTGTCTTGTATAACTGTATAGTTTATGTAAGGCCAAAAGTTCATCAATGTCTCATTTACGTAATAAATTGACATATTTTAAGAACAAAAAACATCTAATTTGCCCAAAATATCAACATCACATATGAATGTTTTCCCGTTTTATTAGGCATTGAGGATTTAAATAAAATCATAATTATTAAATGATTTTGATTGTTCCAGTTTAAATCATATTTACTAATTATAATTATAAATGATAAAGTAAAAAAAAGTTAATATATAATGTACAATCCTAAGATATTCATTAAAATAAATAAGCAAAAATTCGTAGCTAAATCTAATTAGCTTTAAAGTTATTTAGAGGTCAAGAATGTTTAATTTAAATTATAAAAAGGTATTTAAAAAAAATGTGTATTTATTAGTAGTATATTCAATATTGTTTCTGAAAAACAAGAGGTTCGATTGAAATAACTGCGTTTTAGAGTCCTCTTTAGCAACTAATACAGTCTTTCATTTAATTATAAAATCTATAATTTGCATCAATGTGAATATACATAAAATGATTAGACAACTGAATTTTTCAGTATGAATTATAGCAAATTTAAGTAGTCTATATGAAAGCTGATAAAAATCACAATGATTAATATTTTATCATAACTATAAAATTTTCATTAAACTAAGCAGAGATGTGTATTTATTATGAATAGTTTTACTTTTTGCTTAAGAAACATATGACAAATCTTTTTTTTTTTCCAGAACAATTTTAAGTGAAATTTGTTTTCTCAAAAATCATTAAATTATGTAGGTGATATAACTAAGAACACTATTCCTATTTCTAATTAAATCATGCCATTATTTATATTCATAACAAGAGTTTGTTAATCAAAAGTTAATCATTTCATCCATCGATGATTGCATATTTGTGGTGTATTGAAAAGAATTTTTTCTAAACAGGAAAAAAATGCTGATTTGAAGATTATCAAATGGGAGATTAAAATAATAAGTATTTTTATTTAAAATATTAACTAAATGGGCTCAAAATTGTTCTAAAAAATGTGTTAATACCATTGTATATAATAATCAAAAGATTAAAAATATGTTTCTATCATTATTCACAACTATATTGTTGTTATGCAATTAAACTTTTTAAAGGAAATATTTAGTAATTACTAAATATTTTTTAACTGACTACAAACCTATAGATTGTTATTCCTACCATGTTAAAATAAGTTAACTTGTTTTATTTCCAATTATTAAATAATACTGCATTTTAAAGCTAAAAAACACTACTTTTAATTTTTTGTGTTACTTGATAATGCAAAGCCAACTGGATCAAAAAAATCTAAAAATGATCTAATCTGATTCAAAAACAAATAAATTTACAAAAGTAAAAACTTTTAACAATTAAACTGAAAAATATAGCTTGCAGTTGTTAATATGAATTCCACATATTGGGTTAGAGTAGATGCTTAATGTTTGAAGATTGTCTTTTTAAAAATTTAATTTATAACTGTTTTTACCTTTAAACTGAAAGAAATCAAAACTTAATTTTTTTTCTTAATCAGCTATATATTGGTTAGGCAAAAGTTATAGAATAAATATATTTTTATAATAGAGGATCTTGAGAAAATAAAATTTGTTACGAAAGTATCAAGCAAATAAAATAAATTTGCAGCAACATTTTTTTTTTTCTGAGAAAATAAAAATAACTTTTTAAAATTTTCTTATAATGCATAACCTCTTAAAAATTTCTTTCCCAAAGATTCTATAGATAATAATATCTGTTAAAGTATGCCCACACAAGATATATAAATTGTATTGAGCAAATTAATTTATACCATTAAGAAAACAACCCTAAAATTTGAAGATAAAAGTATAGTATATTCATAGGATATCTTTGTTATAATTTAGATATTCTGATATATATATATAACAATGAAATTGCCTGCAAAATGAACTAAAAATTATGTATATTAGATATATTAATGTAATATTTTTAGACATTTATTTTAAAAAATTGATACTGAAATGAAAAATAATGAGAAAATATTTTTCTTAGCTGGGAGCTCGTTAGTTCATTTATCAAAAGGAAACTGAAACTCATAATTTAATTTTGTTCAGAAATTAGGTTTCTTAATATTTTGCTTCTTTTGCATATCTTCCTCTGGTCGCTTATCACTTTATTCACACAAAAATATTCATAAATATGAATTAAAATATATTTTTCAAGCATGGAAGTATAGGCATAGCTAATAAATAAAATGATTTATTTACACTCTTTTTTTTTTTTTTCTACAAAAATATATGATGATTTCTGTATTTTATCATGAGTGAATATTTCTGAAAGAGAAGAAAAAAGAAAGTAGTTAATATAAATAAAATATTACAGAAAGATAGCATGAAACAAAAAAAAAAATGATCAATATTTTATCATTCTATTCCTAAACAAGAAGAGAATTACAATCTTTATTCAGACATACAACAGTAGAAAAAACATGAATTGAGATATCTCACTACACATAAAAATATGAAATACATATCATTTTGCACTAAATAAAAAGATGCTACTTAATCACCATTGCAAAGTGTTACACATATGTAATTTATTTATTGGGTAAGCAAGGATTGAAAATTTTATCAGCTTTTAATTTAACATCGGCTTAATATTTTACTGTTCTATTTTTTTTTTTTTTTTTTTTGCTGGAAAGTTACACATCTTGCCTATTTAAAGAAATCATTGTAAACTCTAAAAAATATTACGCCTGCCCAAAATCAAAGGTCAATAATGACAGATAAGTGGTTTCATATGAAATGAATGAAAAACAGAAACAAAGTGTTTGGAAGCTTGCTTGGCGTTGTTTTCTCATCACAAATCTGATGACAGTGGTTCAGCACAGTGGTTGGACAAGGATGAATCACCAAAACACACTCCAAAGTGTAATATTCATCAAAAGAAGCTGATGGTGAGTGTTTGCTGGTTTAGCGTGGGTATGATATGATTCCATGAAACTTTGCTCATTGATCACAACAGAAATATACTGCAACCAACTGGACAAAATGATGCAGCAGCAAAAACATCCTTGATTGGTCAACAAGTCGACTCTATCTTATTGCATAATAACGCCAGACCATATACTGCACAAATGACTGTGGCAAAACTACAGGAAATGGAACTTCTTCACTCTCCATACTCACATGACCTAGTCCCCACTGACAATCACTTCTTCCACATTTTAGACAACTTTTTAATAGGAAAAAAATATAACTATGACAATGTTGTAAAACTGGCTTTCCAGGAATTCATTGACTCTCATCAGCCAGGATTTTATACCACTTAACTGGCAAGTGTATAGAAAATATGGATGCATACTTTGATGAATAATTAGTGAATAGTAATTCTAACTTTATAAGTCATTAACCAACTTTGATTTTTTCTTACAAATTTTGTCTTTGATGATCCAATATAACAAAAGCTCATGCACATATCTGGTCCTCAACCAAAGAAGAAATATTGATTATATAAATGGTAAAATGACTTCAGAGAATTTAAAAATTTTTCAAATTATTTTAAACAAGCTAAACTAGGTCTGAAAGGAAAAATTAATAAATGGGATATCTATAAAATGTAAAGATATAACAATTTTTGTGCACTTACTACAAAAATTATTATAACTTTAGTAATTTCATGGTGAAATGAAAACTATTGTATATTAAAATATATGAATGAAAATTATTATCTACAAGAAATCTATTTGATAGAATCATTATTTATTCATGTAGATAAGATTTATAGTAATTAATGCAAAGAAAAAAATAATTGTTTTTGGTTATTTTAACATTTTTAGATAAGAAAGCATTATTAGTAATATTGTAATAAACCTAATTTTTAATACAAAATATATTTTGTGAAATTAAGGTTAGTACTGAATTAACAATGAAATTAATTATTATGCTCAATTTTTTCTTTCAAAAAACAAAAATACAAACAATTCATTTTAAATTTAAAGATTATATAAATGTTGTATTTTAAGTTATGATTGATTAGGGAAAGATACAAATGAACCAAATTTAACAATCCATATTGTGAATAAAAATGTAACATTAAACCAATTATAAATTTATCTAAACGAACTACTTTGCTTAGGAAAAAAACACTGCATTTCTTTTCTAATGTTATTTAACTTCTGCATAACAAAACCAAATTTTTGTTGTTTAGCAGAATATAATTCCATTTAATAATAATTATAATTTACCCTTTCTTCTTTTTTCTTTGCTCCTTTTGTTTCTTCTGCAATAGCTAACCTCTTTTGTTTGATACCCTCCTTTACAATTGGCATTGCATTCCAGATGCCTTCTTCTTCTTCATCTATAACCTCAGGTACTTTTTCAGCTATAGTAGGCTGAGTTGCATCAGTTGTGTTAGATATATCATTTCTGAATAAAAGATAGTTCAATCTAGTTTTCAAGTAGATCTAAAATGAGAGAGAGAGAGAGAAAAAAAAAAGAAAATTAATGCAGACCTATAAATGTCTATTTTCTCACTGCTAAGAATATAGTATTTTGGGAAAACTTTTAACTTTAATTTTATAAATAGCTTTCACAAATTCATGTGGTATTTTAAAACACACTATATGGTTTTTCATTTTTATCCATATTGCTGGCTACTTTACACCAAGAAGATTGCACTTAAAAATGCCAAATTTACCTTTTGATGTATTAGCATGATGTATGCATGTTTGCAATGCTGATAGGAGTAATTCCAAATGCAACCTGTATAAAACAAGATAATTGCAAAATTGGTTTCCCAATCGGAAATCACATTTACTCTTAAAGGTTCTTGTATAAAAAAGGAAAATGTTACTAAAATGTTATATTCTGCCATGATCAAATTCTAAACCCAATGAGATTGTGGCTTATCTTTCCATGATATCTGAGATTGCAATGGTCAAATATGGAATTGAAGATTTCAAGAAAGCACACAGAACACTCTATAGGATTTCAATAAGAATGCCTAAAAGAAATATTTGCACAGTTTTGTGGAACCATACAGTCAATTCATATAATCTGAATCATTTGTATTGAGACAAATGACAGTAAAATTACCATTGCTATGTTTTTACAATTTAATGAGAAACATGGAAGCAGGAGTGGCATTATGTTATCTCTTCAAATGATTATTTGTATTCATATGTGGAAAAATTAAGTGGACAGTCAATCCAGTTTTACATTTATCCTGGGATAAATATTGCTCAACATCTGTTTACTATTAGTTCTATCTGTTCATCGCTAGTTATTATACATTAGAAAGCATCAATAACTATGAATTTTGATACAATTATATATATGAGGATACATTAATTTAAAAACTTTGTTTTAATCAAAAATAATTATAGATTAAAGAGAAGGGTCAAAGGTCATCACTATGAAAAATGGATATAATATAATTTTGAAATAAATAAAAAAAAAAATATGTTTATTAAAATTTTTGTCTGGATCTTACAGTTTTTTAACATATCAGAACATTAATCTAATTTTGAATTGTTTTCAATGATTCTTAAATTGAAATAAATCAGAAATGTTTGAATCATAAAAAATAAAGTTTAATCCTAAAACATAGCAATTACATTTAAAAAACTACTAAAAAATTTCAGTTAAGGTTATGGAAGGTTTTTAAGAACATTTATGATAGTGGAAATCTACATTTACAGTGGTAGAAAAATGGCACAAAAAAGAGTATCCTTTAAATTTTACACTGTATTACTATAAACACATACAACAATATTTTTTTTTTTTTATCTACAATAGAACAATGATAAAATTTATTTGCAACACTAAAAAAACTCCCTAAATCATTTTTAAATTCTCAATGAGGAATTTTAAATTAATTTAATAATATTGTTTTTATTTTTAAAATAAAGAATATAAAAAAAATAATTCAATTAATTTTTATTGTTGTAAAACTCAAAGAAGAATTGTGCAGAACAGAGTTTTTGGTGATTATTATGATAAAAATTAAATATATTACAATACAAACAATATGGAGAAAGAAATGAGAATGCTGCGTCCAATTGATTTAAAAAATTTGTGAGTATTAATAATTTATATTATTCACTATTTAACAGAGAGTAACCTGAAAACACCAGGATTCATCAAAAATTGAATTAAGGAATATTTTAAAGTAAGATGAAATTAAAATTAACTAAAGCTAAGTTAACCAGGGATGATTAAAAATACAAAGCAATATAAAATAAAATGTATCTGACCTTCTTTAGTAATTTATGCTCATTTAGATCATGTATCCTTAAAAATCTATCCAATCCACATGAAGCAACCAAAGGTAATGTTGGATGGCATTGTATACAACGAATACTTCCAGCAAAACCTTTAAACACATGAACTAAAAGTTTTTTTCTGAGGTCTATTAAGGCCATTCTTCCTCGACCACTTCCCACTACTACTTGATTCTCATTATGAGCCATGGATATAGACATGAGAGGATAACGTTCAAATTCCATGTCTATAACAGGGCGTCTCTGAGTCCTCAAATCATATAGTCGAACCTAGAAACAATAAAATTTAAATTTAAAACTAGTTAAAAAATAAAATAGCATTTCAGAAAGAAGTGCATGTGTGAGTATATACTAAAAATTTATATATATATGTATAACATTATATACATATATATATATATAAACTTTTAATATGCCATATATTTTGTCTATTGTTACCATGCAGCAATATTGAACGTTACATGATGAAATATTAAATATTTGTAAAGATAAACAGAACTATTAAATAAACAATAATACTTAATAATTATGAAACTTATAACTAATATATTTTTGCACTTCAAATTTTTTTTTTCCAATATCTATCTATAAACTACAAATATAAGATATTCTCTGATTTACAGATATATTCTTAAAATTTCTCCTAAAGTCTTTATGCATTTTAAGAAATTGTACAGTAATTAATAAAATTTTGAAAACTTAAAAATGGCCCTAAATCCACTTTTTTAAAAAAAAAATTTGTATAATAATTATCATATTCCATAAACTTATAAATAAAATCTTTTATTGTATACTTTTTTTATATGTTACTAATTAATATATTAAATGAATATAAACTTTTTTTTTAAATTTAGCACTATGAGAATCAAAACAATTATTATAGTTATCATCAATTATATATTTTTCTGTTTCTTTTTAATTTCTTTGTTGCAGTTTAACTTTTCACAAGATTCAATTTATATTGCAATAAAACATGAAGTATTCAATAGCTTGGAAAATTTACATTACAAAAATTGCATGCCACATGTTTATACTGTGATCATTAAAATCAGTTTTACCTACATAAAAATTATTAAATAAGTTGAATAAAAAAAAAAATTTCATATAAATTTTAAAACTTACTTGATGATGGCGTGTACATGTTACAATTTTGTCAACAGATCTGTATTTTAAATCTGTTATCCATACAGGTATTCTTAAATCTAAAAAGTCATTCTTAACCTTAAAAGAAATAATAATTCTAGTTATTACAATAATGTAAAATATATCCATAATCAATTCTTTATTATGCACAACAACAAAAGAATAATTTAAAATTAATACATAAAAATTGTACTGTTAATTAAACAAGAAATATTAATTTTTCATATAAAAATAATTTCAAACAGTAACAAAATTATTGAAAATTAAATCCAGAAATATTTTAATCAGATACTGTATTAATATTTTTAAGCTTTCCAAGAAAAATATTGAGAATTATAAACACAAAAGCTATTTTTATCATCTGTAAAAATAGATATTTATGAAGGAAAGAATAATACACGAATAAATGACAATAATCAATGAATAACAAATATAATAACTGAGAAGATATAATATTTAAAATTTAATTATTATTCAAATTGTAGGACAAATCTGATATCAATTTGAATTGTGGGATGAATTTGTCCTATTAAGATGTCATGCATTGCATGTACTAAATATTTTTATTATTGAAACTTAAAAATATAAAAATTACACATGAAAATCATTTTATGTTTATTCTTACAAACAAATATAAAATTTAACAAAATATATTAAATCTTTTCTTACATAATTCACAATAACATTTAGTACTATTCAAAACATAAAATCAATTGCTGTTGATTTATCAAATTTTTTTTATAAGCAAACATTGCATAATCAAATAGTTAGAAATCCTTCATACAGATTTGGTAAAAAAAAAAAAAAAATCCCACCTTTCTGAAAAATAAATATATGATCTATACAAATTTGACAATTGTAAATCTAAATATGGCCTTCAAATTACACAAGTACATATTATTTTTAAGATAAACAGATTCATTAAAAAAATATGAAATATATTTAATGTTTGAGGTTAACAGGGCTGAGGAGTAGGTAAAAAAAATATCCGAATTCAGAGGCAAACTTTTATATCGACTCGTGGCTCCTAACTCTTTACTGTAATTTTACGAACTACAATCTTTAATAATGGATTTAGAAAATTTGTGGTATAAATTTAATCACTATTAAAATCATATAAGTAAAGTTTTTGCATTAACAAAGTAATTTTTATAATTTTAAAATAGTATAAGCGTTAATTTAAAAAGAAATCCTTGTACTCTAAATTTGTTTACAATATATATATACATACAAGCTTATAACAAGTAGCAAAATGTTATAGAAATAGCTGACAATAAATAAAAGAATTGTACATTTTAGTCATAAAGCTGCTATATTTGTTTTTAACATTAGAATAACTTTTATAAACCTCAATGTTGAGAAAAGCATCTGAACACTTATTTTATTAGATACTTAATCTAGTCTTTTTTTTTTTTTTTAACCAGGATTACTTGTAATACTTCATCATATTAATTAAACAACATTGTAGCATACTATATTAACTATGTTCATATGGTTTGCAATAAGATTTATTTAATAGCTATATTTTCCTTAGAAATTAATTTTTTTTTTTTAAACTGTTTGTTAATTTTTTTTTGTATATTATACATAAAATATGTTAAATTATTCATTGATAGCAATAATGATAAAAAAATATAAATTATTTCCCATAAAATAAATAAAATATTTACATTTTTTTGCTTCAAAAACTTTTTGAGATGTCGCTAAATCCCAAACTTTTAAATCATTTTCTTCACCGCCAGTTGCGACTTGAAGATCAGCAAATGGATTTTGAGTCATTCTGCACAAATTACCTCCAGTGTTTATTTCTACCTCCTTCGAGCAGCAGAAATAAATAAATAAACAAGCTTTTTAATGGAGTTAAAAGAAATAAAAAAATATGTATATAAAACTGAAGTAAAAAATTGATATACTACCTTTTCTGCTTCTTTATTCCATAATTTTACAATACCAGATTCAACAGCTGTAACCAAATGACTGAAAAAAAGTAAATTATATTAAATAGATATTTATTTTATCCTTTTAAAAGTGAAAAATTTATAAATGCTGGATGTCAAATATCAAAAAAAAAAATATATATATATTTATTATAGTATTGAATTTAAATTAAAAGCCCAATTTTAGGGGGAGCATATTAATCGCATAAAAGAATTTTAATAATAAATAGATATATAAAAAAAAGGACACATGCACGCACACACACTAACAGATGATATCTATGTATGGTTCATAGATGGTAATAATATTGCAGAAGCAAAGGCCCAGGACTTGTTTGAGATGCTAGATACATTTATATCTTAAAATAACGATTGGATTAAATGAAACTGTGTCTACACTTATGCAAGATGACTCAATGTTTTGTTTGGGTAATGTTTTTCATGCATCTTTCAATTGCAATAAAAAAAAATATATATTCCATTTGAAAGAGACAAATGCAATTGCAGATGCAGATTTTTTAAAAATAGAACTAACATATTTACACATTTTTGGAAAGTCAAATTTTTTGCACCTCATTCTGCAAGGGAAAAAAACCCATGTATCTTTTGAAGTCAATGGAAAAGAATTCAGCTCTTATATATATATATATATATACATAATTAAATAAAAATGCACGCACAAATTTTTCTTTTAATATTGCAGCAAATTTTGACATGAAATGAGCTTGATTTCTTCCAAAATATAAAAACCATTTTTAGGACACTTATCACAACCAATCATCTGATTTGAGAAATTTTGAAAATTTCAATAAGTTTGCATGGATTCAAGATCTATCCAACATTAGTGCTGTCTGAATTTATTTTCTGCAGAATTTTGGATTTTTTAATAAAAGATGAACATTATCCATTTCTAAGTGATAAGAAACTCAATGGATTTAATTACATTTTTAACATTATATTTGTGCCAAATTTGGTTGATATATATTTTGATACATACTAAAAGTTAATTAAAATAACATACTCATTACATCTACCAAGTCCTTTAATTGCTCCTTCACCAACTTGGCACTGACGAGTAGATATGAAAGCTTGAGTTTCAGAGTCATAGGTTTTTACAGTTTGATTTTTGTCTCCAACATAGATCTAAAACATATTCAATAGAATAATTAGATAATCATACATTTTGAATCTCGTTAAATTTCTGATTATTAATTTGCTTCTATATTATATAAAAAGAAAATTATGTATTTAAAAATAAAATTTTAAAAACCCAAACTTTATTTTTCAATAAATAATTTGAGGTAAGACATCTAATGAATGAATAATATAATGCACCTTATACAGATATAAATCCATTTAACTTTTACACACTATTCATTTGAAAAGTGAATAAAAATACTTATTCTAAAAATGAATTTAATATAATATTTTTAAAACTGAATGATAAATATATTAACAATCACAGAATAAGCATTCTGTTAATTACAAAATATATTTTCAACTATTAAATTCTCTCCATTTTGCAGAGGCAGTAAATCATAATTTTTCATATACCAATTTCTTTTTTTTTTTAAAATTCTAGTTTCACATTTAGATATGTTATTATACTCAAAAAGAGTAGATATGCTCACTCATTATTTATATTTTACACACCCAGATAAAATACATGACTTATTTATAATGCAATCTGCACCCAATTTTTAAAAGAAAGAAAATCTACAATGAATATGATTGTCTGTATTAGCAATTTGACTGCATGTCGAGTTTTCGGAATTTCTTCTAAACAACTTGCAAATTCAGGTCTGCTCTTGAAAACCATCCCAGGAGACAGTATACTCTATTCACAGTAAAAGGCTGTTCATGGCATTACCAATATTAAATTAATATTACACACAAAAAAAAAAAAAAAAAAAAAAATTACCATAAGTCATTTTTTCAAAAATAAATAATAAGTCATAATAATAATAATAAAATGTTAAATTTAAATGAAGTTGAAATGGAATATTGCGAATTAAATTAGCCGTAGTAAAAAACTAATGCAACTGCCAATGCAGATATTAAGTCAAATATAATAAATGTAGAGGCTGAGTACTAGTATAGTTTCGATGCTTGCCTCTCTCCAGCAATAAATTTAACTGGAAATAAAATTAATGCAACTTTTAATTCCACCTAACAACAAACACAGCTATTTAAAATCAGCCATTAATTTTTGTTTTAGTTGACCAAAGTTAATCCAAAAGTAATGTGGAAATCCATTAAATTTATGATAAAGCATATATTCCATTTAATATATATTTTAAACTCATCTTATACTCATGTATATTTTAAATATAATTATTTCATAGATGGAATGAGAAATGTTTTCAAGTGGGTAATATGAAATTTTCATAGCACTATCAACTCTAAGATGTTTATTAATTCTTTTCCACATAATTAAATTAACGGCTACATTAACACAAAGCCTAAGTTAATGATACTAATTTTTTAGTGAAAAAAAAAAAAAAACTTATCAGCTTTTATGAATATGAATAAAGCTTGTTTCTAGTGGACATACTCGAAATCTTTCAATAAAGAAAAACTTTATTCATAAGTTGTTATGAAGCATATTGTCTCTTCTGTTTTTGTGATTAATATTATTCTGGTTAGTTCTTATGGCAATTTTCTTGCTTGTAATACTTCATATACAAATAGCTAAATATGATCCCGGGCTAACACATTAACCTAATCACAATTTTAATAACCAATATACAGAATATAATTTGTATTTCATTTTTATGGAATTTCAATGTAAATTCCACTAACTATTTCTAGCACTCAATTGCTATGCAGTACACAAAATTTTCCAATAAAAGAATTCATTCAAAATAATTAACATTTCAGGACATTTAAAACATTGTGTTTTTAAAGAAAAGTATGTCTTTTAAAAAAATTGATATAACTTGCATGTTTTTTTTTTTTTGGACAAAAATACTTTAATTTATAATTTTGTAATATTATTTACAATAAATGCAACATAAGAAATATAAAAAATTATGAACAGAGTTGAACTGATGTTTTTCTGATTGCTAGATCCTGCTTTCAACTATTGTGCTTGATGCTTAATTCTCTTTAGCTATATGAATTTTCTTGAAAATTAAGAGGTGCTTACCTACATATTTTTTCAGTTAACATTCTAGTTCTGACCTACATACAGTACCAATTTCAATCAGATCAGTGAAGGACAGATTGTGACTTGTCTTTGTCAATGTGATAGAACTTCATTATGCTTTTTAATTTTTTTTTATATTACATTATGCAAAATAAATATATTTCTACAGAAAGAAAAAGAAAAAGAAAGATATATATCTCTCAAAACTGCTGAGATAAATATTGTTAAAGTAATTATAGAAATCCTTTTACTAGCAACCATGAAAGAGCTGGTAAAGCAAGACTTTTAATTTTACTTTTTGATTATGACAAACTGGAATTTCATGTTTGCTATAGTTTAAGAATAAGCACAGCATTTTAAAAAAAAACAAAGCATGGCAATTAAATCAACCTGTATCTTTTTAATTTTCCAAGAATGTTATAATAAATATCAGATATCTATAAAAAAGTACTTATGCATTACCTTCTTTTCAGTTGAATCTTCCCAACACATAGCTGTGATTTCATCTTCTTTATCCAGTGCATCAACAGAATTCAAATTAGAAAATGTCTTATTTTCAATGTCAACACCTGAAAAATTATTAATATTTATAATTCTAAATTATTTTAATATACTTATATCTTCAAAAGAAAACTAACAGAAAAAAAATTTAAATTAATATTGATTTCTATCTACTGAATTATCTGTATTAATTGGTAAATAAGGTATGTGTTTATAAGGAACAATTATATCAATAATCAAAAATTAAAATCAAATTTTAATTGCATGCCAATATGTTTTTAAAATTAATTATTATTGATAAATTTATTTTCATATTAGACAATTTAATAACAAATAAATATATCTGTGCAAAGAACAAAACATTAATTTATTAGTACTAGTTTGATTTTTGTGTACATTTACAAAAGACACTGTATAACTGATGTTATGAATATTATTTCAATAAATATCACAACTATCGTAAAGAATTTTGGTTTTGGATTAGAGAAATATTATTATACAGTTTTCCTACAGATAATATTATGGCTGAATCAATAAAAAAAATGAAAACAATATAGTATGTAATATTAGAACAATGGCTTTTTTCAGTTGTCTAAAAACATTTTAATACCAGCGTATTTAATTTGTGAAGGAATTATATCAAATAAAGCCTTCAAGAACATTTGACAAAAAAAAAATCATGCTAATAAATAAGACAAGGAATTATCTTATTTCAAGCAGTTAAAAGAAAAACATTTGAAACAACAAATATTATAAACTCTTTTCAAAAGCATCCAAACAAAATGATGACAGATTGGTTGCTTCCTAGAATATTTCATTACTGATTGCTAAAATAGAAAAACTACATTTTATAGGTAAAGAACTAATTCTATCACCTATAAGTGAGATAATGCACATACTGCACAAAAGTTAGTCCATATCAGTTTAACCAAGTTGATACTCATGTTCTCAAATTATGATGAAACTTGGTATGCTGAATCTCCTGTTGTTGTTTCTTATTCCACTTGGTAGACAGCATCATCTAGACCAAGCCCACAAGCCCGCATGGTTTCATGGTTGAAGAGAACAGGGGCAGCTTTGGTTGTGATGGAGCACCTGTAGGTAGAAGTCTGACTTGGCTTCGTGACGCTGACTTTTCGCAGGGGGTAGTGTTTGTCAGCCCTATGCCCAATGTTCTACAGTCATGTTAGACAGGGACCTACAACTTAAAGTGGATTCAGAACCATTGCAAACAGCCATGGCACTGTCGGGACTCGAACACGAAAACTGTGGCAATGAGCACTAGTCATTCGGCCATCAGGCCCCCCCAATGAATCTCCTTATGATGGTATTGATTCATGTGAAATATTTTCTCTCTAGGCAACCTAGTTTCAGTTTTACAGTCCATTAAACAGACGGCCTGATGGCCGAGTGGCTAGCTCTGGTTCTTCTCTAGCCTCTGGCACCATAGGTATCGGGTTCGAATCCCAGTGGTGCCATGGATGTTTGTAGTGGTTCGGAATCCACTTTAAGCTGTAGGTCCCAATCTCTTATGACTGTACAGTGTCACAGCCACGTCATTCCCAAACTGTAAAAAGGGCAACTCAGCTCTAAGGCACAGTGATGCGGTGTGGTGCAGTAGTCCATTAAGCATTGAACAAATTATCATTTTTTGATGTTCACTTTAATGTAAACTATGTATGCTCACACACATAAAAATTTCAATCTCTTTGAAATTGCACATATTTGTTAATGAGACTTCAGAAAAACTATAAAATTCTAGGTGTTTTAGTCAATGGAAAAAATTAATAATAAAATAATATACGCATATTTTTATGTAAAATATTTAACTTAACAGAAACTGAATTATCAATGTGAGGAAAAGACATCATTCAAGCATTTAAAAAAATTTAAAGATGGCTTTCATCATTGTCGAGAAAAAGAAAAATTGATGGTTTTTCATTTCTTATACAGATAATATGACATTTACATATATTTACTATGATTTTCTGAAAAGCTTCCAGTATTTATTTTAATTTCTCCCAAAATTTGATTTTCCATTTTAATGAATCTCTTTTTTTGCCCCTTGACTAAAATATACAGAACACAGAATAATTCTTTAACTGTTTTTGGATTTATATATTTCCATAATATTCTTACTGTTTTTGTTATAAGTTTTGTAAACAAAAATGTTGGATTTGAATTTATTTTTTGATTGATGATTCATTCCATTCCATACAGCAACTTTTTTGACCTCCTGAATTTTGATTTACTACTTATTTAATAATATTTTTCATCAATATTTTTCACTGTTTGCAATTAAAGTTAAACATTATATCTTATCAGCAAACAAAAAAGAAAATAATTAATTTCAGAACTTTTAATGAAGTCTGCTTCATGTCTGACGTTTAGTCAGAGAGATATTTAAATTACATAAATAAATTATAGAAAAAAAAGTGAACAGACAAATTTGATACAAAGCTATATCATTCCAGTAAGCTTTTTATGATATTTATGTTAAAAAATTTTTCTTGCATAATTCCTTAAAATGTAAAAATATGTTTAATAAATCACACATTATAATTTGGAATAAATTGATATTCTTTTCATGTTACAATTATTTAAAATTTTTAATTACTTCTGTCTCTTTTCTTGGAATTATAATGAGAATCATACTTTCTAGTGTTGGTTATAATAATTAACACATTAATTTTTTGAATAGAAGGAGCACATAAACTAATAAATATGAAAAGCACTTAATCAAATTATTAGTACGAGCATATTGACAAACCTTTAAGTAATCCAACTTCTGTGCCTACAAACACGTGCCATTTGTGTTGGTCCTTCATTTTCAATTGTAAGTCGAACGAGATCGCTCCGAGTTTACGTTTTCAAAATAAACAAATTGATGAAACGTTGCCACACTAAATAAAAAAATAGTAATATTTTTTCGCCAGTGTAATAGCTATCAAAGGAAAAAATAAATTAAAATTTTTAATAGATTTAAGAAATATTTTTCATTTAAGAATACTTAAAACTTTATATAAAATGTTAATTCAAACCTCAATGAAACGTGAATGATACAATGACAAAAAAATGGTTTTTGGTTTGATCTACTATTGACTTTTGTTGTATCATCTTCTAAATAACACATTAAAGTACCTGAACAAGAAATATCCTTCATATTGAATTTTACGGCAAGTACTACAGTTAAAATATTAACATTCAATCACAATTTCTCACTTGTCCAAAAATTCAATTGAAAAAAACTTTTCAACTTTCGCATTAGTTCTAAGGCAGAACAAAGTAAATTGAACAAGAATAAATACATTTTCACATGCGATGTGTTCATTTTTGAAACGGCTGAATGTTTCCGTCCATCTTTTATCAATTTCAACTTGTTCATTTTCCTATTACATTAATTTTTCAGAATTTAATAATATATTCAGTTTTCTAGTTTCTTCAAAGAGACATTTGGCATCTATTTTATTGTCTGACATTTATTTAGTTAAAATTCAATATAAAGTTCAATGATCTTTAATAATTAAACGAAAATTTTTTTCTTCAAATCTAGATTTAAATTGAAGAATAAAGTCATTCAAAATAAGACTAATTTCTGTAACTGAAAAGCGTTCAACTTCAATTTTTGTTTCTCGTTTTGTGAAAAATAAATTCTTGATTATGTACAATTTGCATTAATATCTCTTGCATTTTATTATTGAGAAACGATTCCTGATTTTTGTCTAAACTAAAAAATATGAACGAAGAGACTCAAATAATTGTAGAACAAGCCATCTAACTTTTGAACATCCTAAAAGTTTGTTATATTCAACATTCGCTTCTTCATAAAAATTGCTATAAATTAACAACACGAACGTTAAAACGATTAAAATACAAATAAGTGACAAATGGGGGATTGAATTTGTCAAAATGTATGCATGCATTATAATCAATTCATATTTTTTTTGTCAATCTTGCAATATATATATATATATATATATATGTGTTACCCCTAAAGTTCAGAAATCAATTATTCTACAGATTATCTAGGTAATGTTCAGATTAACTAGGATGATCAGCTAAAGTGTCGAAAATTGTTCCATTTCTCAAATTACCTAGGTAATCTGCACATTACCTACTAGGTACTTGTTAAAGTGAAAACTTCACTGGAACAATGGCAACGTTTCTGTACACTTAAATAAACACAATATTATTTATTTATTTTTAGATACCTAAATAATCAAGTTAATACAATGACGTAAAAAATAGGAAAACGAACTGTTCCCATATAGTGATTAGGGATTATAGTCCTTGTTGCTTCGCATCCCCATATACTTTTTCGATTCAAGTTAATACAATTAACAATCAATAAATTAGTTGATAGAATCAATCATCAGTCAACTTAAAAATTATATTACAAAGAGTCAAACGATTTAAAATATTATTACAATTAAGGAATGTGAATTTGCAAAACACATGGTAACCAAAGTACTTATTAGTACAATCTAAAGATTGGTGACACATTGAAATACCTAGCAATTGGAATTTACGACCAACACACCTATTGTGGTACATTTAGATTTGCAGTCACATTTTCTGAAACCGCGCCCAATACCGAGGGATTGTTTTAGTGTTGTTTGACGTTAAGATATTCATACAGAAGGGACATCTTTCGTAAAAAATCTCTCTTTGCCAAAACTGAATTCAGAAAAAGCAACTGGCGATGTCAAGATTGGGAGAAGGAGGAGTAGGGAAAGGAAACGAGAGAAGCAAATTTTTGAACTTTAACAATGCAGCAGCAGCTAATGTGAATATTACCTAAGTAAAATGCGGGAAACTCTTACTTTTCCACACGTTAACGTTGCAATTAATCAGTTAATCTACAGGTTAGCTAGATAATGTGCACATCAACGGCTTTCGAGCTTTAGCTATAACAAATATTATTTACCCCTTAGCTCCTTCGGCCACCAACATTTGTGTTTGTATTATCAGTTGTTAGTGTGACAACTTTGGAGTGGAAATTTTCATTTGTATAGATTGTTTAATAAAATTTCAGCAGTTTCACCCTAAATAGATTCTAAATTTAAATGTTTTTTTTTCCTTGCAATTTAGAAATTATTGAGAATGAAACTACTGAATTAAATTTAGAATGATTTTGGTAACATTAAAATATTTTATTAGTATTGCATACTATTTAGTTTCATTATGATTTGATGCATCAAATAAAAACTTTTACAAATGACGCAGTTTCCAAGTGTTCTATAAATTATTTTATCACATTCATTTTTAAATACTAATTTAACAATAGCTCTGCCCTTTGTCTTGGAGCATGAAAATTTAACAATGTGAAACTTTTCAATTTTATTGTACATTCCATACTACGAAAATTTTGAATGCGAATTAGGGCATGAAATGCAAATGTTCTCCCATTGCAGCTAACTGTTTTTCATCATTAGAATAATTTGAAAAAAAACCTGCGACTTTACAATTTGAAGCTGATTGCTTATGTTTGTATAGCTGCTCTGCTCCCCAACTTCAATAAAAAATTCTCAGCAGCAAATATTGCAGAAATCATTAGTATCTTTCTTGGATATTTTTTTCAATTTATAGTTGAAACATTATTTCTCATCCTTAAGTGAAATTTAAAATAAAACAAGCACATTATGACTAAATAAAATTATTAAAACTTAATAACATAGACAATCAACTTCACTAAATTTTTTTAAATTATTTACACATCTGCTGATAACAGGGTTATATAAATTCGTAAAACTATACATGAATGGAAATTATTAAATAAACAATGAATTAATAAATTAATTAAATTGTGCTTACCTGTGTATCATTGATTGTTTACAGTGGAAGAAGTGAGTCTATTTCTGATATGTTTCGGTAAGAAATATACGAAGTCCATCGCGTGCCGCGTACTTCCTCAAAGTCTCTTGTGTGGAGTGCATGCATCTCAAAATTAAGTTTTACCACACTTTATCGAGCCTTGACTAATCGTCATGTCAAACACAAATACTTCTCATCACATGCAATGACGGCCACCTCTCTGGCCTTTGGTATCAGATTTCAGTTTCGAATCCTGGCGGTGGCATTCATGTTTGTGAGTAGTTCGGAATCCGCATTAAAGTGTAGGTCCCGGTCTAATTAGCCTAAAGTGTGCACAAAATAATCGTAGAGCAACAAACCATCACATGCCATGGAGCTGTTCGGTATCGAGCGAAAACGTTGATTTACAGAATAGCGTCCAAATGTAAAAAAAAGAGGAAATTTTTGAGGTAGGACGAAACTTAAAAAGGGCTGTGTTTCTTATAAAAAGACGACTGCCATCTTAACTTTAAAATATTAAAAATTTTGGCACAAATGTAGAAATTATCAAATACTGGACAGTAAATAAATTTTCCCTTTACGACAGTATGACACCTATACACACACACACATATATATAATTTGGAAAGTATTTGACAAATAATTAAAAAAAAAAGTTTGAAAAAATCAATGTTCATTATAAAAATTATGGGAATTTTAAAGTTTGGAATACAATAATCAGTTTACTTCTGCATCTAAATTCAGTTTCTTGCTGTTGAACAATAGATTAAAACGACTCTTTATTGTATTAAATTTCGATTTGCACTTCCAGTGAGATGCAAAATATACTGTGTGTAACAATTTTTACGTGCTTGGTTGAAATAAAAATCAGCATCATTATGTTTGTTCCAAATTGGAGAAGAATGGAATGGGCTTAATCAAAGCCTAAGTGGAAAGGATCCAATATTTTAAGGATTTTGTCACTATAAAAATTCGAATTAATTCAGTTTTCCAACAAAAGAATGTTTCCTTAAAAATAAGCAAACCAATTTTAATGTCAGCTCTATAAATCATGTCCAAATCTGAGTTGTGCAAAGAAGATGTAGTAGCAGTAATATTTTCCTAATCACCCAAACCGTACAATACAGACCCAATAATCTTTGCTAATTATTATGGAAGATATAAATTTCCACATATAAATACCAAATGGCCTTAGTTTTTCATGAAATTTGTTTGAACATTTAATATTTTTATAAATCCTGCATCTACAGTTTAATAAACCACTTTGAAACTGTAAATATCTTAACATTTTTCTCCTGTGTTAAATTCAAATCAATATTCAATCTTTTTCTATACTCTTCTCTTACTCCATATAAGTAGAGTGTGTGTGTGTGTATATATATTTTACTATGAAATTATGAATAAATAAATTTGAATTTTTTTCTCCCATGTACTTATAAGGTAAAAGGCTGATTGAAAATTTGTTTTGTTTTCTGAAAGAATTTCATTAGTATGCAAAGTCTAGCCATGTCTTTATTTTTATAAAAGCAAAGTACTGAAATCAAAAACAGGCACATAAAATTAGTATTCTAAGGAACTTTTTGAGGAAGCCTGTACATAAAATTTAGTTTATTCATTTGGAACAAAATTTACTTTAATGGAAGCAAATAATTGCCACATATATTATATGATACTTTTATAATTTGTAACATTGTGTGATAAAAATTAAGTATGAGTAATTTATTTCTATTTCTTATATAATATACATTGTATTATAATACAACTTTCTCTGCATTATTGCAAATATATCAATACTAAATGGTCTTTATGAATTTATTGATAATACATTCTCAATTTAATTCAAGGAATTTGAAAATAAGATACAAAGCCATTTTTTTTTAAATTTGACTAAACTTTTAATGTTGGTTATTTGCTTAACAATGAATACTTAACTTTTTCTACTTAAAGATACAAAAACCACATTTCTAAATCAAATAAAAATTATTTATTTACAATAAATAACAATTCACAACTGCCTTTAGCTAAAATGTACAAAAATAAAATTTACGAGGTTAAAGCTCTTTATTTGATTATCATAATCATATACTAACATAATTTAATAATCTTTCTAAATATTCGGCAAAAGTTTATTGTAGAATCATAAATTGGAAAAAAAAAACAAATCCCATTTAAAAAAAATGACTCCATTCATACATTTTTTGAGGAAACATTTTTGGCCATTTCATTTTCATTAGATACTAAAATAAAAATAAAATGTAATCAGAAATGTTTTAAAGGAGTGTAAAATATTTTACAAGCTATAATAATTGCATCAATGCAGTTGAGTATAAGAAATAAAATTACATTTTTATACATATTCATATTTATGCAATCTACAAATGTAATGATTCTATTTGGATAAACTTCATTTCATCTCCTGGGTCTATTTCAGCAATTTATTGATTCATATCTGTTCCTTAAATCATCTAATAATTTTTTTATATTCATATTTTATAAAGATAAAACATTTTCTATAAAATATTTACAGATCATTAAGTATGCAGTTTTATCAAACCAAGTTTGATAATAAGTTAGGGAGAAAACTAAATATTAGTGTGCATCATGCTGATGAAAACAAATATACAAAATCATTTTAGAAATGAATGTAAAAAAATTATTAGTGTTTTTCATTAAATATTAAAAATGAATATATTAACATATGCATATGTATATAGCAGTTTAATGTTTAAAATAATTATATCTTTTCATTAGAAATAAAAATTCATTCAGTTAAAATGCTTTTATTACAAAAAACACTATAGGGTAAGGGGGACCCCTCTATTAACATTTTTTTTATCAGCAATAACAGAATGAAATTTGAAATATCATAAATAGAAAATAAGTTAATTATTGAATAAACAAAAATAAATACATTTAAAAATTTTATCTTGATTTGTACTAAATAAAATTAAAACAAGTTTTAAAAATATTTTATTAAATAAAATATAAAAAAGATTATCATAAACATTGCACTGAAAAGAAGAGGACTATAATTATAATTCTCATTTATATAAAGCTTATGAATACAGAAAAAAAAAAAATCTTTGGCTACAATTTTCTAAATAAACTATAAAATAAGCTCTTATTATGAAGTAAATAATCTAATGACAAAACATTTTCTTACAATACTTAAGTCAAAATGAAAAATTGTATATATTTTACACAGTTAATTTTTGATTAGAATTTTGAGCAAAATTACTTTCACTAAAATCTTCCAATTCAACAGATTCTCTTTTTGGTCTCTGTTTTTGACTCATAAGAAGTCTAACAACAGATGCAATAAACGATGCAACAACAAAAATCCCGCAAATTATAGGTATGACTTGAAGCATTCGAAATCCTTCATAATCACTAAATGAAACTGCTATTTCAGGCTCTATCCTAAAATAAAAATGTAAGAAAATACAGAGTTCAATAGCAAAAATATATTTGTAACACAAAAAAAAAAAAAAATTTAAAAGAAAATTTTTACATTTGATTCATTAATAAATTACAGCAAATTACAATACATTAAGAACGTATTATAACCAATAAGCTTATAAAGTAAAATGCAAAAGAAAAAAGAAATTAAATGATTAATTCCCAAATTTGTGGTAATAATTAGAATTAGCAATTATCTGACAAAATTAATAGTCTCACATTCCAAAACAAGGGCTACTGTTCAGCAAGCAACTTATTTCTTCCTGATAAACCAAATAGCTATTTGTTTTATATTTGATTTGATGCAAAACGCAATTTAATAATTTCTAGAATTAACTTTTTATAAATAAGTATTAAGAAAATATTTTATATAATTAATAGAACTTGCTGGTAATTTATATATAAGTTGCATTTGATTAAATTTCTTCATGAGTATTTCAAATAGAACTGAATGATTTTTATGATCGTCAAAAAATTAATAAATTTCCTATATTTTCTTAAAATAAAATTTTTTATAATATCATAAATGCTAATATTTCAATAATTTCTTTTTACAGTTTTCCACAGCTTAACTTTTTAAAAATTATGGCTGTATAAGAAAACTATTTTTTATGGATAGCCATAAATTTTCAAAGACTGAAAATTCTAGAAAAAAAAGAGAATGCAAAATATAATGAGGTTATGTGGTTTGAATGAAAAGATTAAACTAAATTTTTTAATAGCTAAAAATTTACAGAAAAGTCCCTGACAAAAAGCATTAATACCAATAAATGAAACAGGTATTTACAAATCATACCTTTTATAAATAAATTTTTAAAAAAGAATTTTTCACATATACCAGCAGTATTATTTACATAACAAATTGCTGTTGTTACCATATTCTTGCTGATTAAATAAAGAATCAGCAACAACTTAAATTTCAAAAGTAAATGATAACACATAACAAAATGATTTTTAAAAATGGGGCATTTCCTTTGTTTAAAATTTTCAACAAAATGGAAAATCCTGTTAAGAAGTGTTTGTTACTAAATTATAAAGAAAGAATAATGGGGAAGTTAAGAGTTCATATTATGAAATTCATGAAGTTGAAATATTAGGCACCCCCTCCCCCACCCAATATCCATATACTGAGTAATTAGAAAACAATAATAATCCAGGGCAACACATAATAACTATGTACATGGACTTGGCAAGCTGGTTAGGAGTGTAGTCATCTTGCACTTCTATGCAAGATGGAAAATAGGGCCCCTCATATTGCAAATGTGATTGTTGATTATAATTTATGGTAACAAAATCCAATTTCCCCAATAGGGATGATTTCATTAATTTTAACAACTGGATGGTTCTAAGAAACGTCAATTGATTACACATTACCCTGTTATCCAGAAAATTGTTGCTAGATTAAACTCTTTATGGCCATACATTATCTTTTAAAAATTAAAGTTCTTTCCAACAGCTCATAGGAAAAGCCTCAAAGGAAGTTTAAGAATTTCAGACCTATAGCACTGTGTTGTCGTAGCACAATCATTGAAGATGTACAATGGTGTATGGGCATCAGCATGATGTCTGCTTAATAAAGATTCCACTTCCATGAAAGTAGTTGATTTATCTTACGTTGGAGGATCATTAAGCATGACGAGGATACCTTCAAATGAATATTCATTGAAAATCCTTTGGATACTGAATTTAGACTCATGACTGAAGAGAGCATATCTCTATTTTTGCTGAGTCTGAGTCCCAAAAAAGATCGCAATCTTTTCTGTGATCTATTGAGGGACACACATAATTGTTAGAAGTAATATAACTCATTGCTAAGCATCTATATGAAGTATGCTCAAAAATTATTGATGCAACTACTAAATCCTGAAAGAATCCACTAAGGTGTCATGGTTTTAATGTTAGTTATCAATTCTCTACAGGTTTTGTGGCTATTGGGAAACCTTTATTTGGATTAAAATTGTAATCATAACCTGAATACAATAATTCTAGACATTTGTAAACATTGAGGGATCTCTTTTCAGACTGACCAACTTCAAGCCTGCTGATGACTCTTTATAGCAGTATAAACAATTATATGAACTCTTTTTAACTGAAATCAATCAGTCTTTTCATTATCATTGCAAAAATACTTCTATATACCAAATTTGGATATTTGGAATAACCATCACTTTCATATTTTCTTACCATAAGTACACTTGGATGTATATATTATATTCATTGATCCTTAAATTATATGTGACATTAATTTTCAAGATATCTGTAAAAATAATTTTTAAATACTACAAAAAATAAATTGCGTTGGCAATTTTAATTTTGGTCACTAGCATAGTTCAACTGATCAGATGTGCTCAGTTTAAATTTACTTTTTGTTTAGCACAATATAGCAGTTTCTAGTCACTCAATAGATTTTTGGTCACATTCAGATAATCAAAAATTTACATTTATATTCATATTTATGGACTGGGATTATTTACAGTTCTCTACATTGGCAAACTTTAAAGAAGCCATTTACTATGGCATATTTCTTGTAACTTGCATTACTTGCCTCAAAAATCATATGAACAGTTATTACTGTAAAAGACCAAAATAATATGTTACAATTTTTTTACTTCTGTTTATCATATATTGTGAATGATAAATTTTTAAATATTTATTGAAATCACTATTTTTTAAAACTAATGAAACTTACACAATGGAAGAAGAAGCAACTGGAAATTCTGTAGCACCCTTAAAAATATGTGTGAAAGAACCAGTTATGAGAAATTGTTGTGTTTTATCAATGAGATTACCAAATTCATCTTCATTTATGGATGGAGGTGGACATACTGTAAAATCTAAAAATGCTCCTTTAAATATAGTCAGTGTTGCATTAACAATGTGCTGTACAGATATCTGCAGATTTTCAGCAATAGATTGTAGAATGCTGACTTTGAAATCCCTCACACGATTGTTGTCTAATAAACTTTCATAGGTTTGATCAGAAAAATGCATTCGTATGGAAATAGCTGAAAAGTAAATATAAGAATAAACAAAATGCTGCAATCTAGTTCATCATATTTTTTAGTTTACATGATACGTTATTTTATATATGTATACATGTAAATATAATAGGAAAAAAAAGTCTAATATTTTTTTATTTAAGGAAACATAAACAAAGTACAGTTGTTTCACTTTTTTAAAATTCATTTATGTAATGGTTAACAGGTTAAATCAAGACAATGAAAGAAAATTAAATTTATCAAAATATATGTAATATATTTTTTAAATCTTTTACTTTCTACATTTTTTTTTATATTAAATCTTTTATTTCTTATATACTTAATATTTGAAATCAACTCATTAAACCATCCAAATTTTCTAGACACATTTAAACAAATTGTATAATTTTAATATTTGTAATATGTGCCATAAATAAAATAAAGTCCAGTATGGGTTTTACAGCAAACAGAAATTGCTACGTTATTATTTTGATTTGATTAAATAAATAAATAGAAGTGGCACAAAAATAAATAAAAGCTAAGATTTTTTTTTTTTTAAGTATAGCAAATTACATATTTAATTATTTATGAAACCTCTAAAGATTTGATATCAAGTTTTGTTGGTTTTTAAATTGATATACCATAATTTCCTTCCTAAAATCTTAAGAATTATACTTTAAAAAATATTAGAATTTTAAAGCGTGTATTAAAGATTACTGCATATAATCTTTACCTATTATTTTTGAAAAATTTCATAAAAATCAGAACTATAAATAATTTTTTTTATGGGAGAGGGATGATATAACTTTGTGTGAGAGAAAAATAATCTTCTAAGCCATATAAAAATACATATTAAGGAAAGTAACAATTATAGACAATGAAAGAGATCACACATTTACAAATGTATATGCTTTTTAAAATGTACATGGATATGAGCTATATGATAAAAAATCTGAAATGATGTTAAAGAAACAAATTAAAAACACTTTATAGGAGGTCAAATTAATAATTAACTGTAACACCGATCATGATTTTCATTTCTCAAACAAATAAAATAGTTTAAAAAGCACAAGGAAAAAAAACTTATCCCTTTTGCTTTCACCATAGTTCTTCATCCATATCTTTTCAGTTTCCACCATTTTAAATTTATAACACAATTTTTTCAATGCAACTGTGAACAAAAAATATTTTATATTTATGAAATGGGTATAAGGGTATGATTGATATACAGCAAGTCGAACAATAGTCATAAATTGTCCATGGATTATGCAAGATATTTTATTTTTTTCCAGATGTAAATTATGCCTACAGGTTATAAAGCACAAAAGATTCTAGGTAGGAAACTGCAGTATTTCACGAGTGGGAGGGAGGAAGGGAGATACTATTTTAAATAGGAAATTTCTAACAAATAAAAAGCAGCTTAATTTCTATTAGTTTAAAAATAAATGCTGCATCAATCTATATTTTCTAAAAATATACATGTTTTTTTCCTTAATGGCATTTTTTAAAATTAAATTTTAAAGCCATGATTATTTACCTCTATCACTATGCATTGAACAGAAAGTCCTATTGGCATACTTTTCTTTCTCATAACAAATAGCTCCTTCTTCTGGACAATTTAAGGTAACATCATTTATCTTTGCCTAAAAATAATTTCCCAAAGAAACTTAATAACTCCCTATAATACTGCAAATTAATATGCTAGAAAATACCTAATCAATTTACAAGGCAGAAAATATTTTTAATATGTAAGTATAAATGAAATGGTACCTTAGAAAAATAAGAATTATATATAACATGTATTATCACAGTACTTTTTAGTGTAAAGTGCTAATCCTTAGCAATTAGTCAAACATTAAAAAAACTCTTAAGATATATTCAATGGTATAAAAAAAAAAAGAAGAGGCTTAAACTAATGATAAAACATAAGAAAAAAAAATCTTTTTTTTTTTTTTTTTCATTTTATTGATTAGAATGTTTATGAATGCAACTTCATAAATAAACAACTAATGTATAACAATTTTTAAAAACCTTACAAATACATTTAAAATTTGTTTCATTTGGAAAAAAAGTTTTTGATCTAGTTTTCATTTAAGGGATTTTTGCATTAAATATTTTCAAAATATCATTAATAGAATTATCTTCTTAAAAATTTTGAGCATTCTTTAAAAATAAATGAAATAAAATATAATTACGAATATATTTTTAATGATTCGCCTCCTATGTTCTATAGGAAGGACAAATTATGCTCAATTTGATGAATACAGCAAAACAAATAGAGAAATGAAAGGTATTAATTACCATTCCAAATAAAATAAATCCAAATCACAAATTTATTTCAAAAAATAGGCTAAAAAGAAAGCAAGAATTTCAATCTATTTCAATATTTATTAAAATATTTCAAAGCAGTATTAAATACTTACTGCAGGAAATCTTGACATTGAAATGTTTTCCTACTCTTGTTTCATTTTACAAATGCATAAGCAAGTGAGAGTTAATACAAAATTTTAATATTATTATAAAAAAATGATTTTTTTAATGGACATTTGCAACAAGAATTTATACTACAATAATAAATTTCTTAAAGTTGAAATTTTATTACAAAAATCATATTTAAATAATAATAATAATAACAATATTGAAAAGAATAATTACTAACCATTTCATTTACTTTGCATTTACCCCATGTAGAATTGATTAGAAATTCCATATCTTTAATTGACCTGCATCTAGTGAGTAAACATTTAGGTTGTGTCTGAAAATCAAATTTTATTTACTAATTAATTTTAATAAACTAATTTGAAAACATTTGAACAAGAGGCAAGTTTACAATTCTACAAAATTTTAGATATTTTTGTGAGATATAAATTAAATTATAATTTATACAGATTAATTAAAAAAGATGATAAACTTTAATTGAATCACATAATGTACCAAAGCTATAGAATTATAAAAAGAACACAAGGTTAGAATTTTTCAAAAATTATCAAGATCTCTACAATATTATATAACTTTAATAAAAAATAAAATATTTTGAGAAATTAATAAAATCAATTAATTACAAATCTTAAAAAACTAGAATGTTATATGCATTACAAAGTTAATTTTGATTTTAATCACCCTACAAACTAAAATATATAATTCTAATATTAGAATATTTTAAAAGTTTTGATGAGATAATTTTGTATGGATTTTTACTTAATTTACAAAAAAAAAAAAAACAAAAAAAAAAACCATGACGACACAATTCTAAAAATTTTATTACATTTTAATGATATTATGAAGTTCAAAGATAGAGAAGATTAAAAATCATATTTTTATGAGCACAATTTTTTATATATTTTAATGCAGAAGAGAAAAGAAAAAAGTATTTATTTTTTTAAATATAATCTTCATTTTTATAATAATCTTTTTCATTTAAAATTATTTTCAATTCTGCATTAAGCCCAAATAATAATAATAATTTATAAGAATAAAAGACATTATTGAATATAAGTGTTTTTAGAATTGACTTAAAACATTAAATTTTTGCTTTTACATGCATTTTATTATTAGTATAATATCACATTCACAAAACAAGATGTAGTCAAAACATTCTCAAAAAAGAAAAAGAATAAATGACTACTGTATTGCATTAAATTTAAATCCTAATAGCCAAATTTATTGTGCATAATACTATAATTTGCTTTGTTTATTTTGATATTTTGGTTCTTTTATTTTTAATTTTATTGAAGATATAAAATCATATGATATATGTTATAATAATCTATTTCATTAAATATTTGTTAACAGCATTAAAAATCTTTATAAAAACTTACTGTCATATTCACAGTGACCATTACACAATGCTGATTATATTCCTTTACAGGCATATTGAATTCATCTAGACAGCTTTCCTATAAATAATATAATAAAATAATGCAAAGATTTAAATAAACTCATCACAAATTTTTATACTTGCATTATAGTTTTTGTAATAAAAAACATTATTAAATAAAATTATTGATTATTTTAATGTCATAAATAAACAGTATGAAATTAAACAAGGGAAAATAAATTACAATAACAGTTAAAAATTAAATAGCTGATACTAATTTGAAAACAATTCATACAAATGACTAACAAGTTCTTAGAACAGAATTAATCTAAATTAGATATCATATAAATAAATATTACGTGAGCTGAAAATTTCTAACACTGCATATTGTAAGATGTTACATATACTAAAAATAATATAAAAAGCAAATTAAAAAACAATAATTATTTTAAACTTTCATTTTAAAAATATTGATCACATACTTAGTCTAATTTTAAAGTAATAAACTATATTTGAAATTTGTGTCAAATGTTTAAAGAGGCAATGCATGATTTTAAGATATAACATTTAATTTTTAATTAATAAAAATATTCCATCAAGTAATAAAATTTAACCATTTTAATTTTTACTGATATAGCAAAAACACAGCCCAATTTTTAAAGACTTGAAATGCAAAAAACACAATAATATATAGCTAATATCAAAATATAAAAAAATGCATACTTCATAATTTGGTTTATAAACACCACAAGGATGATATGGCACTACACTTGTACATTTACCAATTGTATAACGCATTACATCACAGTTCTGAGATTCTTTACTAAAAAAAAAGAAAAAACAATGAGAAAAATGATAAGACAAAAAAAAAAAAAAAAAAACATGGATGGGAGATACATGTAAAAACATAAAAACAATTTTATTTTGCATACTTATTATATACATATAAATTAATGCAAAAATTAACCTTTAATAAATAAAATAAATCATATTTCTACCTATTACAAAATTTGACTTGTATGACTTAATATTGATATTTATTAAAATGACAAGAGTTTAAGAACTTCATATGATTACCTAGGAGTGCAAAGATGTTTAGAATCCTCACAATTCTTTTTAAACCAAATTTACAACCTTGTCCTGTGGGAAACAAAATAAATAATAAAAATTCAAGTTATAATAATAGTATGCAATAAATATAACTTTAAGTTAGCAAATTTTTATCAATTTAAATTGTATGATTTTTTAAAATTAATATTATTATAAAAGTTAATTTTAAAATTCATAATTTTTTCTTTTATAAATGCCATATATTTTTTACAGATTAACTATTTAAATCAAAATTAGATAATTTTTTAAATGAAACAATTTTAAACTATAATTTACCCAATTTATTTTTTGTAGGTTTCTCTTAGAAAAAAATTGATCAGATTCCTTAGCTGGAAATAAGAAGCATAGGTTGAATATGTTTTTACAGATATATATATTGTTTTAAATATACATATGTTTACTTTTTGTAATACATATTTGAAAATATCATTTTTCTTCTTATTATTAATAATATAGATTTCTACATGGAGACTCTTTTTTTTTTTCAAAATATTTCTTATTTCCCAATAGATCAAAAACTCAAATTAAATTTTTAAACAAAGTTTGATTTGAATAAAAAAAAAATAGACAGATTAAATCTAAAAATAAAACATATCCCATTACAGTATGATGTTGATGATTTTTACACTTTTTATTATAATTTATGGATCATTACAATCAGTTAAAATATAATTTTAATAATTCAAAATATTTTAAATTCAATTACTTGAAAGGAAATTAATAGTTGAATTATTTTGGCAGTTCATTAAACACAGTGAAATACTGAGAAAGTTAAATTCCTGAATATAGTAAAGTGCAGTTTTAAGAATTTAATTTCATCTTACATTAAATTATTAATTGATTATTAAATTTCAAATAAATCTAATTAAAAAAATATTTATATTTATAAATATTTAAAATATATATTTAAAATTTTTCTCTTTAAATCATATTATTTTTTATCATTAAATAATTACTAAATTTGCAATGTATGCATAAAACATAATTTATTCTCATTATTGATACAGAGATAAATTTATTTAACTACAATTTTTATTTTAGATAATGGAATTAAAAATATTGCATTTGAAAGAAGAATAAAGGAATTTTGAGTAAAAAAAAAAAAAAAATTTTTTTTGTTGATAAAAATATTTGGAAAAATATAAAATTTCAAATTAAGTATTTTATAAAACTAGACTATGCCTCCTTTTATTATTATTACAATAAAAAATGTAATACAATAATAAAAGGCTTTTCATTTTCACTTTTTGTGCAATATACAATTGCATTTATAGTCAAGATTTTGCAAATATATTATTACAAATTAAGAAAAATTTGTGACCAATATCTCTAAGAAAAATATTTATTTTTTAATGGTTGATTGGTTTACTTCTCTAATTTGATATCTTCTGCATAAAAATGTGGACAGGTGTAGAAACATCAATTTAGTTAGCTTATATACAAATTTCACTTTTAATTTCACGTAAAACTGAACAGTATCAAAATGTTTAATATTTTTATAAACACAATGTTGAACTTTATTAAGTCAAAATGATAACAAGGGAAAAATTCTTAACTTCCTAAATAAATCTGTGTATAGTTTATAAGTAGAAAATTTTATAGGAAAAACATGAGAATACAAATTACTACTACTACTACTACCACTACTACAAGCACATATACTAATTTACAACAAATTCATAAATTTATAATAGAAATAAAACTTTTCAAACTTTCTACTATGCTATTATTAATTTGCAATATAACTTCAAAATAAAATAATTTGTTGTTAGAATTCATTATTAAAATTAGCATAAGTATATTTATGATACCTTTTTCCAAAATGAAAATGCTCAGCTTTGGAAAAATTGACATGATACCACCCAGTGCTTGCCAGAAGAGCTAATGTAATATTATCAATCATAGCATAATCACCTAAAAAAAGTTAAGAAAATTAAAGTAAATTTATTTTAATTCAATAAATAAAATGAGTAATAACTTTTTTTTTGTTTATCTATTAAAAATAAACAAATGTTATGATTTTAGAAAGATACACAATTTTTTAAAAAAAAAATATTCAACATTTTATATTATTGTAGGTAATAACCAACAGAAATAACAACTTGAGATAAATAAAATTATACGATTAAAGTGAATAATCAGAAAAAAAAAAACAAATAATAAAATATAAAATTGAAATAAAACATTAAGCGCATAATAATAAATAAAAAAATAAGATTTGTTGCCTAGATTTTAGATTAAATGATAAAATTTTACCTCTGCAATATATGAAGTCATAATGCTAGTATACATGAGAAGAGGATGCCAATGAGAAGAATATTTCTAAAATGAAAATAAAAATAATAAAACGTCTCTTTAATTATTTAAAATTATTTTTAAGACTTATTCAAATATCATTTCAAATGTTTTTATTTTTTTATTTTTATATTCTAGAAATCTATAAAATAATTATATTTCATAATTTATAGAATTGAAATTAATAAAATCCTTACAAAAATTGTTTTCAGATTGCAATTTGAATTTTTTGGTCAAGTTGTTACATTTCTAATAACAATTACTAAATTTTTAGAAAGATAAAGAAATCAAATAAAAGATTATAAATAACAGTGCATTCATTATTATTGCAATAAACGATATTCCAATTCCAATTTGAATGAATTTTCTGATAGACTATATTTTGATAAATTCATGATCACCTTTTTCTTGGTAACAGTATAAATAATAATCATTTTCTATTTACTACAAGCAATTGATTTCCCTCTCATCTCCTTATGTCACTATCTAGAAAGTATATCAATAATACTTGAATCACACTACATGCTTTCTTCTGAAAACATTGTTTTAGCACATGCCCTAATACCGTTCTCTTTACATTTATATTTCAACCTTTCCTCCATGACAAAACATTTTTTTAAGCAATAATGATTAATTTCCTTCTATTCTAATTATACTGAAAAACTTTCCTTTTAATTTTAACTCTGCTCATCAAAAATTTTTTTTTGCTGTACAGATATGATTTTCTTATAATTAATAAGAAAACATTTAATATAAATAAATTAAAATATATAAGAATCAAACATTAGAGTATCTGTTAATCCTTGGCCTATTTAATAACTTTTTATCATTCAAAACTGTAATAACTAAAAAAATATGAATATTCTTATTCTTAAGTTGCTCTTTGAATTTCATAATTCTCCACGAAGTCTTTTCTCAAAACATTGAACCTGGATTTTGACCTATTCACAGTTTATTAAAAATTTAATTTTTTTATAATATAAAAATTGACAAATAAGATGGCTTCCTATATTTTATCATCACTAACAATTTTTTCTATAAAAAGAGTAATAATAATAAATGTTAAATTAAATGCCTTCATATTTTATCTTTTGTTACATATTTAAATAATTAATAATTCAAGATAACTTCATTAAATACTTATTTTCAAATTAATAAAATATTTTCAAATTAATTTACTAATTGATATGAAAATAAATTTCTCTAACAAAATCAGTGTGCCCTTTCATATCCAAATTGACTCTTATTTTTTTTATTTTAAATAATAAATTACCTAGTTTTAAAAATTTTAAATAAATTTCTTTTTTTCAAAAAAAATTTAGCCCACCTCATACAAATTTAATTTTAGAAAACTTGCTTTACCCTTTTACAATATCGAGGACAGATTTTCAATGACCTATCAATTAACATAGTTAATGAACTAATTCATAGGCTTTCAAATGGCTTATACTCAATCATTTTGCATATATTTTATCAAACTATGCAAGACAAGCATTTGAATATGATTAGAGTAGACTAAATGATCCTCAAAAGAAAGTCAGCAATGATACTACAAAATAACACTCAGAAGACAATTTGAATACTAACCATTTCTGTTGATGTGTCGTCCTTTCCTTGGAAGTTGTCCAAAAGGTCCTCAAATTCTTCTTCAGAACAATTAAAGTGATTTTGCATACTTCTTACCAAACCAGGGAAGACCAGCCTTTGAATACCATTGGAATCAATTTTGTACAATATTCTTAGGAATCTCACAATCATAAACTGAATGATTAAACAAAATTTAATCAGAAATTTTATATTAAAGAAAACATATACTAAGAATAGAAAGCATAAAAATTCATTTACAATTATATATAAAAGTCAAATATTATCATAAACAAAAAGAAATTAAAGTAAAAACATGCAATATGCAATCAAAACAAAATATACTTAAAATGCTATGACGAAAACAAATATTAATGATTTCAAATTTAAAAACAACATAATAATTACTTGATGTGCAAGTTTTTAAACTTTGAATACAGCTGACGTGAAAAACCAAGAATGTGTATGACTTCATGCATGATGACCTACATAAATTATGAAATATATCAAGATATAGAAAAAGGGTAAATAATCATATAAGAATAAAATGCTTAATATATTATTCTTAAAACTGATTTATATATTTAGATAATCTTAAAACATTTAAGTTACTAATGCGACAGGAATGCTGTAATGCTCACACTGTAATAATGACTGGCTTTATAAATCTTCTTTGAAAAATATGATGGGCACATATTTAATAATCCAGCAACAGGACGATTGCGACTGTCTAATCTGCAAAATGAGCTATATGCTTGAACATTCTATAAAAAACAAATTTATTGTGAATAAACAACATATAGAAAATATCGAAAAAAATTCTTTTACATTAAAAGAATTAAATTTTTAAATTGCATATTGTAAATTAATTAAGAATGCAAAAATATTAAAATTTTATATAAAAATAGCTAGAAATTATAGAAAACAAGCAGATTTAGAGGAATTCTTTATCTAAAATAACCTGAGTTTTCATTCTTTCTGAGCATAAAAAATAAAATATGATATGGCAAGGTTGCACTATTGCAACCTTTTTATATAATATAATGCAGGGAGTTTTACATGAATTAATATTTAAATGGTCGAATAAAGTTTTAAGACAGGTTTTTGGAAAAATCTGACATTATTAAATTAGATCAAGAATTAAAAAAAAAAAAAAAAAAAAATTTCAATGCTTTAAATATAAATAACTTTTTCTGAAAATTGTACTTAGTCATTGAATAAATAGTATCCTATTTTTCATTAAATATACAGTCAAATCTCTTTTTATGCAGTATATTAAAAAAATTCTATCAAAATGCATATTATGAATATAAATTAATAGAAAAATGTAATTTAATAAGAAAACAACAGTCAAAACAACAAACAAATTATATGCAAATTAAAAACATCCAATGGATGGGCCCTCCAGTTTGGTTTGCAGCTCTACAGTCATTTTTTTTGCAGACTCTAGGCTAATTAGATCGGGACCTACAGTTTAATGTGGATTCCGAACTACTCACAAACATCCATGCAACAGTCAGGATTTGAAACTGAAGCCTGTGCTACCAAAGGCCAGAGAGCCAATTGGCCACCAGGCTCTCCGGATATTGTAACATCCCATTACCACAAATGTTATTAGATGCAAGATAGTGGTACATTGTGAGATTTTCAATTACATATTTTCTATGTGGGATTTATTTTATACAGTCCTTATTTACTGTATAAAAAAATTTTTTTTAAGCATATTTCAAACAATATATTTTATAGCTACTTAAGAAGTTGCAAGATATTTTTCATATAATTTCTTTTATGTGATCCCTATACCCCACACAAAAATAGGTTTGACTGCAATAATTATAATTAAAAAAATTTAGAAACTAAATCAAATTTTTATTGTCTAATAATAAATTTAATTAAAAAATTCCAATAGATATATTGTAAAAACACCAAGAAAGCTTTACATTTTCTGTACACCATGAATTGGTCCTACTTATCACAAAAAGAAAGAAATTTGCATTCTCAACACCTTGACCTGCTTTAAGTACTTGTCGAGGAACTGGATTTGCGAAATCAAAAATTTCCAATTTATGCAAATATCTGTCAGGAATCTAAAAATAAAGTTAATATTATTATAAATTTTTATAATGAATGCGTACCATAACAAAAAAGAAAATTATAAAAAACTTACTATATAATCAGTTAATTTTTACTGAACAAAACTCGGGTCCAGATTTCAAACTTGAGCATCTGCAATTTTTAAAAAAATTTTTTTTTTTAATTTTTATTCATAATATTATTAGTAAAATCAAGCCAAAAATAGAAAATCACTTAAATGCCAAGAAACTCAACTATGATACATGCAACTATGGGTTGGTTATAATCGTTTGGAAATATTAATTAATAAATTTGAAGCTTGATTTTTTCTGCCTTATTCTTAATTTTTTAAATGATTTTGATTTATTTTGTCATTTGTAATCATACATTAAAAAGCTTGCATCTTTCTATAAGATTTGTTTTATAGCTACAAACTAGTTAGGCACTACATGTAATTTAAAGCCATATTGTAAATAGATAAATGTTAATATATACCCAAAATCCTTGTACAAATAATCAAATTATCTTTGACAAAAAAATCCTTACGATCAACAATAAGTAACAAACTATGCACAGCAAATTAATATGTAATTATACTTCAAAATATTTTAAACTAGTTTAATTTTTTTTGATATATAATGGTACTTAACAAAAGGCAATCAATTACAATTATTATACAATATCATACAACAAGCATGAAATTATATAATCCTCTTTATTACAATTGGCTATCTATAATTTGAATTTTTCCATAAATATAAAAATATAACATATCCAATAAAATACAATTTTAAGTCATATCTTTTAAGAAATTAATTTAACTTTAAGCCAAAATTTGTCCATCTTAATTTTTTTAAACTGTAACTGTAACTGCTGTTGGAATTAAAAATAACTTAAATATAATCCATTTAAAGTCAATACCTACTTGTTTTTATTAACGCCACTTTGCCATTTTTAGCACAATTTGCACGCTCTATTAAAAAATGGATTAAAAGATCGCCTGACTAAAAAAGAAAAATAGTTATAAACTTTTTTAGAGAAATAACAACAATAACAAAACTTATTTATAATTTAGAGACATTCCCAGATTTATAGGAAATCATATAATAATTATTAATACTTTTCACAGTCATACATATGAAATTAAAACACCCTAAAAGCAAAAAAAAATAAAATTTTAAAATTCTACAAAAATATCAAAATATCATTCAGAATATATTTAATATCATGATTATATATTATTTCATACAGTTTTAAAAGTTAAGATGGAAACCAGCAAATCAGAATACAATAAAAAAATCTAAAACTGCATTGAAATTATTTAGTTATTATTCGTTTAAAAACTTTGACATTTTAAACCCCATTTAAAAATCAATAATTGACTGTATTCCATTTAAGAATATCACATAAAAAATATTAGTTAATTAAACATATTATAGAGAAAAACAGGAAACTCTTCACATAGCCAATTTTGTAATTGCAAACTAATTCTAAAATAATATCTCCATGTTACAAAATATTAACTAAAAAAATGTTTTGTTTTTTTTTTTTCTAAATATCAGAAGAAACAATTTTTATTGAAAAAATTTCAATTCAAAGGTGCATCTAAAGATAATTTTTTTCGGTACTTACGTATTAACGATACCTTGGCGACAGTTGCGGCAATAAAGAGCACACGCGCCAACCGCTGCTACAGATTTGGCGGTTTTTTATTATTCAGTTTTTATATTAGGCTGTTAGATTTGCGACACTTAAAAACCGCCAAGTCTGTCGTTAATACGTAAGTACCATTTTTTTCTTTTTATTATAAAATATCAACCACAAGAACAAAAATACAATTATGCACCACCATTAACAGACTAATTTTGTTTAGATTGAGAAATATAGCCTTGATAATGACATTTTAAAATAGTTTTTTCCCCACCCATAATCTGAGGACAATTTATACCTTTTTACTTTTCGTTAACATAAATGTACAAGAACCATGGTGGAAAAAAAAAAAGTATAGTAAAATTTTTATCCATTCACAAACATTGCTTTATAATGTGAGTTGTAACTTCTTGTCTCTACCTCCCATAATTTTTTCCTTATCTACAATTTCCAAATCTTCTCATTTTATTTTGTTAAGATCTGTTTATTTTATTCATTTTTTTATTATTTAGTAAAAAAGAAAAAGATTGGCAGCAATTTTTTGAAATTAAGTTTCACCAAAAGTTTTGAGTGAAAGAAAGTCTCCGGATAACATGGAAATTCCAAATTTTTAACATATAATCTGTAGATTGAGAAAATTATGGTACATTCATCAAAATTACAAAATAACACTACTGCTGAAATTATTTTTATTTTATTTACACTAACTACTGAAAGATAAGAAAATAAAATTTAGATGAGATAGTAATTAGAAATTAAAAAAAAAAAAAGAAAAGTGTTAAAACTGCAAAAGTTACTATATAAGTTAGATTCTTATGCCATTTAAAATATATTTGTTTATATTTCTTATTTACTGATGCAATTAATTTTTAAAATTTATAGTAAAAATTGTTTTTTTATGATCATAATTATTAACTACAACTACTTTGTATAAGAACAATATTTTTGTTAATGCCTTTGATTCCATTCATTTTATTTTAGTTGAATTATTAAATTGAAATGATTATTACATATGTTTTAGCAAGTATACATCATTCCTATTTAGTAAAATAATTGAGTTAAATACTACATAGATTTAGATTATTACAATCTCAATTTCATAAATGCATTACCAAGTAATCATAAGTTTTAATATTTCTGAATAAACTTAAAAAAAAGAATATGAAGTAAAATTATCTCAGTTAAAATATATTTAAAAATAATTTAGGCATATTTATGCTCAAGGTAGCACAGCAGAATAGAAAAAAAAAAAGAAAGAAATTATAATAAATTTACCTGCCAATGTTTCATGTAAAAGCTGCTGACTTTTTTTTCAAAGCAGTTTTTATATTAAGCACAACACTCAGGTATTTTAGGATCCACTTCATCAATGTAGTAATGCATACTGAAGTGTTGTAAAAAGTTTCTTCATGCTTATCACGTTTGCCTCTCATTTGTAAGTATGTCATCTCTCCAATAGAAACATTTGAGAGAGCTACTTCATCATGAATGCAGTTTTTAGAAATGGTTGGAGTGATAAAGTGAATGTAAACCAGTAAGACACTTCCATAAAACAACAAAAGTTTGGACATACTTCTGTTTGAATAAATTAAAATGATTTAAGAGAATTTTAATGAAAACAATCTTTCAGTAGATAAACTAATTAGTTTGCATAATTATTTTGCATATTTATGGAACAATAAATACATAACAGTTCCTTAAATAAAATTAATAAAAAAAAAAAATCAAAAGATAAATAAGACAATAGTGGCATAAGGAGTATAGTTAAATAGTTGAACATTTTACAGAAATATTAATGAAATTTCAATACCTTATGTCATATTAACATGTTTGCTACTATACTGAAGGTTAACTAACCATGAACTTGATAAGTTAATCTGAAAAAAAAATGGATTTGTAATAAATAATATTAAAAAAGGTGTGCATAAATGTATTATACAAGCTTTTTTAAAATTTAATCATTTGACTATTACATGAAACAACAGATTATCTTCCTAAAATAGTTTGGCTATTTAATGAGTGTCTAATTCCAATAATTTTCTTTAAGTGTTTAATTAATTTTGTATAAACAGTAAGTCAGAATGCAATAAATACATTTGTTTTTTCAAAAGAAAGCAAAAAGTATTGTAATTTAAATAAAACAGATTAAAACGAAAACATGTAATAGGAATATCATCATAATAAGGTACATAATAGTGTTTTAATTTGAACATATGATGAAAACAAATTAGATAAAATGGATATAAAAAATTAGGATTGCATACCATTAATAATACTAAACACTGTAGTTAATACATATCTTTCGCATTGAAGAATATTTGTCCAAAGTTTTCTTTCTATAAATATTTCCCACACAGAATAAATCTCATAAGATTCATTTAGAAAAATCATTAACAACAAGAACAAAATAATTTATGCGATTTCATATGAAACATTTTAAAATAGTAACTTATAAGTTTTACTATTCCAAATTATATATGTAATTGTTAAATAAAAGTTAAGAATAGTACAAACATCAGAATAAAATAAAATTCTTCAGGTATTAATATGTATCAATTTAAAAATATTTGATTGACATTATGACAGTAAGAAAAGATAGAGAATACGAGTTTTAAACGTAAACAAAAATATCTTTAAGGAAGAAAACGAAAACAAAAACTTAAATAAAACGCGTAATTAAAAGTGATGCCATCTTCCAAATGATTAAGCTCGTCAATTTTATTCTCTACAGCATTCAGTTGTATTTAAGGAGTGCTGTGATTTCAAGGTCCTTTAGCAAATATCTATTGTTTAACTATTTGTTCGTTTTTCATATTTGTTTTGGTAGTGTAGTTTCTTTGTTTCCTTTTTGATTTAGTACTCATCTTAGGTAAGTCACCTATATTTATAAATTCTTTAATTCCTGGCTGTTAGTTTTTGTTTGTTAAAGAAGACCAAGGAGGTCGTACATTTTAAGTGGGTGCGTGTTTCGAGCTAATATCGCGAATACCAATTTAAACTCCAATTTAATGGTGTGCATTTAAAACGCAGATCTTAATTTCAAATTTCCCAATAAAATTCCCACAGATTTATAAATCACATTCAAACATGGCGCTTTCACTAGTATTCGATATTCCAATGCCACGATCTCCAACGAGCATCCTTAAGCCTGGCAGACAACATATCAACCAAGGTAACAATTCTTAAATACATAGATTGCATGCATATCCCTTAATAAGATAAATTACTCCTTTCTGCTGAACATTTTGATACTGACAGAGAACTGGCAAATATAAAGGCTATCGTGAGATTTATCTATTCCGATTTTCGCATCTCTTTACCCCCGAAAATTCGAAAACCCAAAGGAACTGAAAGAGGAGAATAATTTCGGACAAACAAAATACGTCTTTTCTATTCACACCTGTTTTAGTCACAATTTTGGGAACAATTTTACCAGAGCATGCAAGAAAAGGCTCGAATGACAGAAAATATCTTTGTGTTTTAATAAATTCCGTCAGTGCCATTATTGTTTTTCACCATGCACCCTCTTGTAAAACTCCAATTTCTTGTGAGTTTTGCAACTCCCAGCACCTTACGGACTCATTCTCAACCAAATTTCCTAAATATGCAAACTATAGTGCGGATCACAAGGCCACAGACTTTTTTTTTCCTTATCCCACTTGGTAGACATCAACATCTAGACCAAGTCCAAGAAACCCGTGTGGATTTAGGGAAGGAGGGAAAGAGGGAGGGGTGGCAGCTTCTGTTGTAATGGTTTGATTTGTCATTGTACGGTCATCTTGTGCGTACGAGGGATAAACAGACTAGAACCTGCAGTTTTAAAGTGGATTCCGAACCCCTAACAAACACCCTTGCCACAACCAGGATTCGGACCTGAAGCCCGTGATACCAAATCTGTTGTAGTGGAGCACGCATGAGGAGAAGTCTGACTTCGCTCCGTGATGCTGAAGAAGGAGGGCAATGCATTCCTGGAGGATTTTAGAGGGAAATACTCCGCATTTGCTTATCATATGGAAGAAAACCCGGTAAAATTCTCCCGGTAGTTCTACTAACGAGGCAAGATGCTGAAAATCACAAACGCCATTGAGTTTCCTCATTTTTTGAAACAATGTCTGCGACTAACCTCTTCCCTAATACTAACCAGCGACGCACGTTGCCACTGAGCCCCGAGTTGGGGCCCCAGACAGTAATTGTGCTAAACCAAAGCTGAAGAAAAATTTCGAACTTCAAAAACACATAATAGTCTTTCCTTTATAAAACCACGGAGGTTATATCATACTCCAAAAGAGAAATAATTTTTCTTTAAACTCAAAACTGTCCATACTTTAAATTTAACTTATATTACAAAAGCTAAATTTACTTTTTATTAAAACAACAGGCCATAGAAACTCAAGAAATGGTAAAAGGAATCAGTAGCATGCAAACTTCATCTTTTATAACATAATTAAAACACTAACAGAAAATATTACTGCAACACTTATTTCACTCATTCAAAAGATATAGAAACTATCTCTTCCATCAGTGGCCACTAATAACTAATTTAAGGATAAAAAGAAAAATTAAAGGTAAAAATTGGGGTTCGAAGATTTCGACAGCATAGTGGCAATCTTAACAAAACATGTCTCTTAGTCCAGAGTTCTCTCTCCCTATCATACAACTTAATAATCAGTTAAGAGCGCTAAACAAGAAATTTATGCTCTTATTTTTTATTTATAAAATTTTTTTGGTTTTTCTTAATCTTTTTCATGTTCGGCATTAAACGCTTTTACAAAGGAATGCTTGTAGTATCAGAACTAAACAATATTTTTTTACTTCATTTTTTTTTTTTTTTAACCTTCAACTCACGTTTTCGAGCTAAAAGAAAGCTTTCTTAATTTCCAGAATACTTTCCACTTGGAAAATTAATCTATAAAACAGGTCAGTCTGATAACATGCGAAGATGAGGACTGCCAATAGCCTTCGATTCAATTATCCCTTGCAATATTCTAAATATTAAACTTCCCATTCAGAAAATAAAAAATACAAGCATCACACTTCATCTTTCACAGAAAACTTTACGATAGTCAATATGTATTCTCCCATTGCAACTTCACCTTTGATCGGCTGTACGCAATATATCATCAACTTCCATCTATTTGCATTATTCTCGGTGATTTAATTCTCATCATTTTATTCTCGGCGATTTAATTCTCATCATTTTATTCTCGGCTCATCCTCTTGAACTAATAGTTCTGAAACTCTGATCAACTGAATTCTCAATAATAATTTAAATATTATAAACATCAGAACACCAACTCATATTACTCCATTTTCTACATCGCCAGTACAGATATTTACCCTGAATTTATCTTTCTTCGTTATTCTTTTTGAAAGCGATTACTTCCCTATCCAGTTATCCTTTCCAATTGAATATTACTATATAACTTGCAGACAGATTATTATATGGCCTACAATTCCTTTGCCAACGGCCATACCATGCTGAATATACCGGTTCTCGTTAGATCACCGAAGTCAAGCATCATTGGGCGCGGTGAGTACTTGGGTGGGTGACCACCGCTTGCCGTTGGCATTCACAAACTTGGGACCTGAATGGCCGAGTGTCTAGCGCTCGGTGCCACAGGTTTCGGGTACGAATCCCGGCGGTGCCATGGATGTTTGTAGTGGTTCGGAATCCACTTTAAGCCGTAGGTCCCGGTCTCCTATGACTGTAACAGCGTCACGGAGCCGAAGTCAGACTTCTACCTACGGGTGCTCCATCACAACAGAAGCTGCTTCCTTCCCCTTCAATCATGAGTACGTATGGTTTCGTGGGCTGGCCCAGCCAAGTGGATAAGACAACAACAACAACAAACAATTCCTTTTCTTCATGACCAACAGTACAGCTTTTCCTGTCCAAACCTCAAAAAATAATATAACAAACAACAGAATCTCTCTCCCCGCCCAACACTTCCTTGGCGGAATACACATTGCAATAAATTTTCACAAAAAAAAAAAAAAAAAAAAATCTTTTATACCAAACGGGCACTCATCTTTCTCGTGACCTTTGGATTACTTACAAGTAAATTTCTGCTAAACTTCCTCATTTAATATCTTAGCTTAAGAGAAATTATTGGGATTCAGTTTCTGTCTCCACTGGCTATAATGACGAAATATATAAAATATTAAAACTATTCGCAAGAGAAACAATATCGACAGCAACACAATCATCGATATTAATACTAATTTGGTTATCACAAATCTAATACAAAAAGCTAGTCTGTTGGGTTGAAGTAGACTAGCTTGTTGGATCGGTTTTATTAAATAAATAAAAACCTTTATATAATAAACTATGTTATTAAACCTTAAAATAATTAGCCCTCCATTTAGCAATTTATTCTTTTTGATCTTTCGAGATTTTTCTCACAGCTATAATGAAAGCATTTTTTTCTTTTTGTGAATTGCAAGATGTTATATGCCCTTCTCCTAATATTTTCCTGTTAGTGACGGTATTCTAGCTGAATTAAAATAATTCCCAATCATTTCTCTTCTTATTTTTAATAGCATTTGGTTCATCGACAATATTCCATAACAGTGTTTCAATGCACAAATCCTCCCAAATCTTAAGAGGCTAGAGAGAATTTGATGCAATTTCACCTTTCCTAGGCTAGATAAGAAAAAAAAAAAAAGAGGTAGATCAAAGGCCACATAGCAATGGTAGACAAAGAAAGAATTTTATGAGATGTGGATTTTCAGGGCTTGAGAAAGTTAGGTGCCAGGAGGATTTAGTGAGGTAGGTTGAATGCCTTATGTAAAAAGGAAGTAAGATCTAAGTAAGGAAGATAGCATATGCATTACTTTTAAGCTGTCCAATTGCTTTAATTTTTCTTTTATGCAAATTTTTTGTAAAGGATCATAAGAGAATCCTACATTTTTCAGTTTCTGATAAATTCAATGGTACCATTCCAGCTTTATTCCTTTTAAAGATTGAATGTACTCTTTGTCGTTAGGTTGCAATTTACCACTGCATAAATTTTAAAATATTATTATTCAGAGATGGTGAAACAAGTAATTTTTAGAAAAGATAAATGTATTTCCAAATTTTTTAGGATAATACCATGAAGTTTCGTGGTAGGGTAAAATTTTTGGAATAGGTAGTTTCAAAATTTTGGAGCACAATTATCTAATTTAGTATCTTATGAATTTATTTTTCCTTCACAAATAAAATCTCAGAATGAATTAAATCTTTACATTGAATTACATATTAATGTTGTGAGAATTCATTCTTTTACTTCCAGAATATAAAATTTTCCATTTAGCAAATTATGGATAAAAACTTATTTATTCTAAAAAAGTGAAATTATATAAATATTTACTTATCTAATTTGGCTTTGTAATTCTAGTACAAAAAGATGTAACTAACAACAGTTTTTTTTTTAATATTGTATGAATTATTTTCAAATCATTATTGAAAGCAATAAAATAATTTTTATTTTTTATTGAAATAGAAGTATTAATAAAATCTAATAAACAATTCAATAACCATTTTTATATTGTATAATGAGCTCAATAAATGCAAGAAGTGTACTTAAACAAGTACAAATTTAAGAAAGACAATTTTTTTTTCAAACAAATAAACCTTTTATAACCAATATCTCCTTTTAAATAAAATGTTTCTGAATAATACATTAAACTTACTGATGTCCAAAAAAAATAATATTATTTGATTTGATTCTTGAGATAAATACCTACCTAATAGTATACCTCAAGTAAAACTCAAATAAAAATAAATAAAATACCTAAAAAAGTATACCTCAAGTAATGACAACATGTTTAACTGTGAAATAATAAAAAAAAATTATACATAAAATCTATAAATAAAAATCAAACTCGTTTGAAAAATTTTTTATTGGAGCAATGGACAGTTCATAGCAACAATTGTATTTGCTTGTGGTCTCTACAAAACTACACACAAGCTAGTACAAAAATTGTAACAAGTCTAAGGACAATTTGTAAAATCTTACTCCACATTGGTTGTATCTAAACTACATGAAATCTTTTACATGGCACATAATTTATATAATTTTCATAATTTATAATATATTTTGATAAAACTAAATTAAAACTGAGTAGCTTAATTTTGACATAAGCAATTATGAGAAAAAAATTTTTAGAAACGGAATTAATATAAATTTTGCAAATATTTAAGAAAAAAATATTTAACAAAAATTTTAAATGCCATAAATGAAATATTTCTGTATAGAAGTTTCAACTTCTAAAATTCCATGATAAAAATACTTAACAAATACAGAAGTAATATATGCAATAGTCAAATCTGGTATAATTTTAATAAGTATTTGATTTTGATGTATTTGATTTTTTTTTTTTTCAAAAGAACTAAACAAATTTTCCCCTAAAAACATAACAAATATAAAAGTGATTATCATTATAAACAGCTACAAAAATCTAACAGAATAAAAAAAAAAAGTATATAAAATTCACAACATTTCTGAATAATAAATAAGTAATACATTAATAATTACAAATAAAGATAAAATAATCCAGATTAAATAAATCAGTATTTTCCCAGAATATCATAAGAATTAAAAAAATTTAACTTTATAGAAAATTAAAATTTTGCAATATGTAATGTAAAAATATAAGAACAATACTGAAAAGTTATGTTAAAGAGTTTCTTCACACCACGAATGTTGTAATGCAAGCTAACAGATTACATAGCTCACCATTTATGTTTAATTTCACTTTACATTTATAAAAGTCAAAGAATAAATTTATTTTTTAACTGTATTAAGTAAGAAAATTTTGAATAAAAGAAGTTCAAAATCTTGCTTTTGAATTTCTGTATATTAGGTAAAAAATCCCATTATCCACATTTTTAAATTAAAAACATATTAAACAGGTATTAACAGAAACAACTTTAATACTTCCCTTTTTATAAATTAAAAATACTTATAAAAAGTTTTTAAAAATGTAAATTAAGTAGAAATAAAAAAAATGAGATTCCAGAATACATAAAACATAATACTTTCCTTCAAGCAACATGAATACGATTATAATAGCAAGTATATTCACTAACAGCAAACATGTACACCATTTCTGACAAGAAAAAACGTTTAAACATCAGCATGTGAAAAACTGCAACATATAACAATAAAATTAAAATTTGAAGGACACTAAAGACTTCGGAAAAAACAAATATACATGGGGTTCTAAAAAGGCAAAATAAACAAAACTCAAATGGAAGACTTTGATTTTGTTGTCAAAAATCTTAGTTCACATAAAGTACACACAACAAATAAAACAAAAACACTTATTCACAACTTGACTAGATTTACAACAATCAACAATTAGAAGGGAAACATCATAATTACTAAAATGCTAAATACATATACATCCATTGCTTTTTAGTTCAATTTATACAAACACACATTTACTACAGTTATATTAATATCAAGGACTGTGTGAAGAAATCCTTTAAAAAAAAGTACACAAATTAGAAAACAATTAATGTTGATAATATTAATGAATTAATATCAAGAATAATTAGATATGAAAAAAAGAAATTAAGTAAACTAAAAATACATATACATATACATATATATATATATATACATACAGTAAAAAAAATTACTTTATATTTTAATATTAATTATAAAATAAAAATAAAATTTAATATAAAAATGGCCACAATCTAATAGTGTTGTAACAGATAGAGAATTGAAGGACTGAACATTAATTTGAATGTAACAGAAATATTATTTTGAAGATCATAAATCTTTTTCCTCAATAATGCAACTATTATTATACTGTAATTGAGAATTTAAAAATTATAGCTTAAGAAAAGTGTCCTTTTTTTAAAATCTTAAATATTAAATTGTATTTAATTAAATATGAAAACAAGGAGAGATTTTGCCAATGTATGAAAATTACATTAAAGCATAAAAGTTTAATATAGATAAAATACTTGACTAAAAAATTATTATTGAATTAATACATTATCCTGTTTCGATAATTAAATGATTTATTTTTCTTTTAAGGATAGCTACAATCTTATTTTTCATATAGTGAAATTAAATCAAAATCGAGAATTACATATAAGGGGATTTCTAATTCATATGAACATTATGTGCAGAATATTAAAAAATGGATTACTCTAACCTAGCTACCATTAATTGTAAATATTTGGCACTAAGTACTTTTTTTCCACACAAAATAGGTTACACAGCGAAGGTACACAAATATTTTCAAACAAGATAAATTCAAAGATATTGTCCATATAAATTTAATGATATCATCATAAAGCTAAAACTTTTATAAGCATCCTACAAATATTAAAAGGAATAAATCATGTGTGTGGGTTAAAAATATAGCAGGTTAAAATACAGACAAGTGTAGAATTAAACAGATAAAAATGATATACATTTGAGAACTAACATCAAATAAACTACTTCAAAATTACAAAACACTAAACAAATATTCATTCAACAAGCTATTCAATTAGACCAAATATTCTATTAGTAACAATGCTCCTCACAAAAATTAAACTTTCAGCCATAAGTACAAAAGGGAATTTATGTAGCAGTGTCAATCTAAAACACTGACAGTACAAACTTGGTACAAAAGCTTAAGCAACATGTTAAACACTTATGTACTGGAAAACATTTAAGATATGTGTATCCGACGCATGTCATACCTGCTATGACACAAGCAAAACAAATTTGATGTATAGTGCACTAGACAAAAATCATACGTGTTTAAAATTTATATCTATGAATAAGAAATACATTCACAAATCTTTTGCGTTAACTTAAAAATCTAAGGGTTTATCAGCTGAACCTTCTTCCTCACTGCTATCATCCTCCTGATCACTGTCTCTAACTTCTTCTTTATGGTATTGCCCTCTTTTAAGAAGGCCTTCTGCAAGAACAAAAATAAAATATTTATTCATTTCTATATTTAATATAAAATACTTATATTTAAAAAATGATGAATAACTTGTATTAATTGTTGTATTTGTATTAATGGATATATATTTACATATATTCAACTAAAAGTATTTAAAAGTTTTTTGTTAAATATTTTTCAATAAGCTTTTACAATTATTTATAAATTTCTTTATACCCTTATACTTATTTTAACTTTTTAAAATCAATTTCTGCTTCTTAACATTGGTTAATAATACTTTATTTTATGCTATTTTTATTGACATCAAAAAACCTATTTTAAAAAGAATATCATGTTCTTCAGCTACAATTGCAGAAGTATCAGCAACTACATTCATTTTATAATTTATTTATAATAAAAAATTATTAACAGCTATTTTTGTTGAATCAACTATTTTAAATGACCATCGATTAGTCACAAAACAAAATGCAGATTATTTTGGCTTTCAAAAATTTGGAATTTTATAATTAGTAAAAATGATCTCAATGCATAACTTCTTGTAGGTTGCTAGATATAATCTACAGTTTTTTTTTTTTTAACTATTGTAAAAATTAATTTAAAAAAAAAAATATCTAAATGCACATTTATCCCAACAAAATAAATAAAATATTAACATTAGTAAAGATCAGCCTAACGTTAATAATTAAATGGAAACAAATATATAATAATAAGCAAGATAAACTGAAGAACATATGAGAATTGTGGATGATGAAGGTAGCAGCATTTTTTTCGACTGTAAGCAAGATGGAACTAACATAATGTGCATAGTTCCATCTTGTGTAATACTGTCTAGAAGCCAACTTATTTATATGCTTATATTTCAGTGAAATAAGTCAAGTAAATACCTTTTTTTTTATCATGGTTCTTCCATGCACATTTCTCTTTTATATATACAACTTTTAATGCCGTTTATTTATAATTTTATTATTTTGGCATCAGAAAAACTTTTCAAGTTAAATTGTTAGAATATTTTAAAATCTCACCCATGGATACAAAAATTGAACTTTAATTGTAAAATATATGTTAAATTAAATTAATTAATTAGCAGACACAAATTGACTAATGACTACACCAGATTTTTTTATTTTCACCTCTTAATTTATGACTGTGGATTATAAGCAGGAAATTTATGATGCATTTAAAGTTTCAATTATAAGCTTTCAACAATATTCCAGTTTAAAGATAAATCTTTAAACTGGATTCATCATTCTATTGAAATTTGCATTTAAGTAAAATTTTTTTCAACATAATAACTCTACTAATTAAATGTAAAATGCACTTAAGAAAAACTGTTTAACTTACCACAATCAGGCCTTCCTCGTCTTCGTGTATTGGTGAATTCAACTCCATGGCGATCAACACACCAGCAAGTGCCAGAACCTGTATGGCACTGAGTTGGCAAGTAATAACCATCTCCATCACACACAGGAGTATAGCCACCTAGTAAAAATAAATAACATTTTATTCACAGGGAAAATATATACTTTGCAATAATACAATGATTTATCAAATACTCTAAAAGTATTATTTTGTTATGAAAAGCAATTAAAAAAGAAATAGGAAACAATAATAAATAAATTTTTAATATTTATTTGTATATCTTTATAATTTCTAAGATATATAATTAAAATTAAGAAAATATTTAAAAAAATATAATTAAAGAAAATGAAGATTAATTTTAAAAATATTATTCTATTAGAAGACATTATTCTATCAAGTAAAAGTATTTACCAATCAAACCTTGAGGAATTCTTCGAAGAGCAGCAGCACAAGGTCGTTCTAAAAAATATTTTAAGTATTTTATATATACATATATTAAAAATAATAATTTTTAATAAACATGATTTCACTTACATAATTCATATTTAATATTCTTTTGAAATGTACAATAGTTAAAAGTTTAATTAAAAAATAACTTTTATTCAATGCATTCAATCTAACTAAAATATATTTCATTTAAGTATTATTATTATATCATACTTTAGATTTATACAAGAATTGTTACTTATTATTATTATATGCAATGTGAAATTTAATTATCAGATAAACTTCTGAAAAGGAATTTCATATCAATTTTTACCTAAATTAAATGGCTCCTCAAATACTTGGAATAAATTTGTTGGAAAAAAAAAAAAAAATTTGCAAGACAATTATGTAGCCAAACTCTGTCTTTAAATTAGTGCTCATAGTGGTGGAGAGGATGAGTATATAATTATACAGAGGAGATTTTTTTTTTTTTTTAACATGCACTGATTTGTATTAGAAACCTAAATTTATATAAAAAAATTCAAGTTATAAAACTAGATATGAGTTGACATCATTTTGATTTTTTTTTTTTATTGTGATTCCATTATAATGATATGCAATAATTCCCTTATAAAATAATTTTCAAATGACTGGCTTTAGAGATATGAAAAATACAACATTATATTAAGTGGGAGTATATAAATATGCACGATTTTTTTTTAAATATCCATTCATTGTATTAGAAGCATAATTTTACATACAAGCAATTCAAGTTTTAAAACTTGAATTGCTTAATCATTCATAAATTGAAAATTGGCAAGCTGCCAAGTCAGATGAATTCAAAGCGAACAATGGATGGCATAAAGAGGAAATGTCATTTAGAAGGGATTTTAATTGTAATAAAAAAAAAAATTAGTAAAATTTTAGATTACACAATATTAAAAGAAAAGTTATATGAAATAAATTCTACACTAGCTATTATGCCTTTTTTTTTGCATATATTTACTAGCGCCCCTAACAAATAATTGATTCATTTATTTCCACTGTTCTACACTATCCATGGTAGGACTATACATATGATTTGATTGTAGCTTAATGTTTTTCCCCGAATTCCATTCTAATAATATGCAAAAATGTCCATATAAAATAATTTTAAGATGGATGGCTTTAAGATATAAAACATACGCATCATGTGAGAGGGGGAAGGAAGAACAGCAAAAACATTCCACAGATGATTATAATAAACTTTTTCATTCAAAACACATGCATCATAACTTACTATCAACCTAAAATTTTTTTAAATAACACATTTTTCAAAAAGCATTGATATAGTCAATGAAAAAGTTTCATTTCTTTTGTAATCCAGGCACACATTATAAATAAAATTTAATGGAATAAAACTTCACATTAAATGATATTCTACGAAATTTTAAGTATAATTTCTTATGAATTCCTATTGAATGATATTTCTAATGATCATATAAAAAGAAATATTAATTACACTTACGGGATTTGTCAAAACAAGAACACCATTCATAAGGACTCAAGACCAGGTCTCGCTCAACATCACAATCTAAGAGATAGGGTCTCAGACAATGCTCTTGATCGTCATTCTCCAGGTCATAAAGTTCCTGAAGGGAAAGCTTCAGGTCACCATCAGTATCCAAATGCTGGAACATCCAGCTCACTTCAGGCTTGCAGTCTGGAAGTTGAGCTAAATGGATACATAAGTTAATTACTATCCATAAAAACATTAAAAGAAAAAAACAAACACTATTCAGAGAAGATCCTAGAAAGAAAGAAAAAAATCATGTTATAATAGTATGAAACAGATAATGAATAATGTTAATACATATAGTTTAGAAAGGCAAAAATTACAGGCTAGATCATTTAGAATAAAAATGAAGTTAACATATAGTCAGGCATGATTGTGGATATTATTGAAATTTTCTGAACTAGATATCAAACTTTCAGAAACTATGCATGAAATAAATTAAACTCTCTTCTTTACCTTTCCAAAATAATTGAAAATTTGAAAGGAAACAGTCACATAATCTGCTTAATATGTAAAAATTTTATCATTGTCTTAAGAAATCAAATGAATTTTTTAAATATGTTCATCTAAAAGATGGAGATGTAAACATTTTGGAAAAGATAGATGTATTTTTGGAACTAATAACATCACATTTTTTGGAATTTTTATATATATATTTTTTTTTGTACACGATCATCACTACAGAGAGTGAAGATATTGCAGAATGATCATAAATATTTACAAATAATTACAGAACACATAAATTTAAGTATAGATTATTTGAAAAGGTAAAATCATATTTTCTACAATGAATGTAATATTTTTTTATTTAACATACAATAAATTGATTTCATACTTTTGGTGATGTAGTAAAAAATGATTAGATTAAACCAGAATAATTAAACTAAACGTAATTTTTAAGTAAATTTAACGTGTAATAACGTTAAGTAATTTAGCAATTTTTAACGTAAGACTTAAATTTTTTATATTTCTATAACTCTAAATATCAATTTAAGAAAGTAATAAAATTTTATTATTTTTAAGTTTATCTTTTTTTTTTTTTTTAATAATTTATCTATTATTTGCCTTGATTATCTTTAGCAAAAATGTTTGCACACAAATTTTATATGTAAAAAATAAAGGATATTTTTGAAATCTTTTCATAGGAAAAAAAAAAAACTATTATAATTCTTACTATGGCTAAGTCGGAAAGATCGCCTGCGTGACTGTCCTCGTCGATGATCAGCCATGACAACTGAAAACCAATCCAAAAGGCGGTCTCCCATTGCTTTCAATTCATTCTCAGTGCAGCCTACAAAAGTACATGAAATAAATCTGATTAAATCAAAATTTAAAATCATTAAATGGAAGTCCACAGCGAATATAATAAAATTTTTGCAAGAAAATATTTTAATCAATAGTTATAATAAAGTATAAATAAGCACACGGACTCATTAAAATAAAACTTTAAATATAATATTAATTTCATATTTTCCCTTCAAAATATATATGTGCTCAATAATAATAATAAAAGACAATTTCTTTTATAAATTTCAAAAATTATTATGAAAGAGAAAAGAATATTTTACACATACTTTTTTCAATAATTGGAGTTGATAACTTGCTGATTTGAAATGATTTCAAAGGTTTCTGCATAGTATCAGTACTAACAGTTGTAAGATCTCTGAAACATTTTAAGTTTATATTTAAAAAAGAAATCAAAATTATAAAAAGAAAAACTGTTAATAAGTTTCTTTCTTCTATTGTCATCATATGACTGTCATAACTAAGCATCAGCTTTTAATACCTAGTTAAATGCTGCTTAAAGTATATTCAATAATGTAAATATAGTCAATATGATAACAATTCAATTTAAATGTTAAATAAACGGATAGAAAACGATAAATCATCAATATAATAATTTACTTACTTGTTTGAATGAGAGTTCTTCATCATTTTATTGGTTGAATGATTTTTCTTTACGGATTTATCTTTAAGTGGTGGTTTTACAACAGTATTCTGGTATTTGTTCATGTAACGGTTCCATCGATCTTTCATCTGCCATTCCTTGCTTTTATCAGCATCATTTTTCACGCCTAATAAACATAAACCATATAATCATTAAATTTACACAATATTCTTTCATTCGAAGATTTTGAAGTATTAAAGTATTTGAATTTGTCATTTTATGGCACAGAGAATTTTCTTTGCAAATTTATCTTTAAGAATTCTGCATTTGGTAAAAATATTTTTATTGACGATTAAAAAAAAAAAACCAGATTGAATTTTGGTACTAGAATAGTACCAAATTAGATACTAGAATAGTTTGGTAATAGAATGCTACTAAATCCAAAAAATTCTTGTTTAAGCTTTATATTATTTAACTAAAACAAAATTAATTAAAAAAATTCGATAAAAAATAATGAAAAATCAGAAGCTACTATTTAATTTAGTATTTAAATTCCTGATAAATTAGCACAAATAAAAATAAAGGTTAAATGTATAATCTAACATTGTTTGAGAATCATCTTTGTAAATAATATAGAATTTAATTAATATATTAAAAATACGGCATAAGAAAACAATTAAATTCTAAATAAGTTGTGGAAAATTTTATTGAACATCTTGGTTCAATTAAACAAATATAACAGGTTTCTAAGATTGAAAAACATCAGAAAAAGAATAACAAATATATTCCTTCATATAAAATTTTATGCACTTTCCACAGTCACGCAAGGATCCTTTTAAAAAATATTCTTCCTTGTGTATTATTTTTAAATTTCAATTTTTACAGAGAAAAAAAAAAGTCAGGCATGTTAAACGACAAGAAATTAACATTTACTTGTCAAATTTAAATGACAGAGTATCATTTAAAAAAAAAAAAATAGATGCAATAGATATGTAACATAATGCTATTAATTTAAGCTATGATAATTTATCTTACTTTTACAAGGACAGAATCCTTTACAGCTAACTTTTACAACAGCTTTATGCATGCAGTTACGGAATTCTAATCGACAGACTGAGGAGTAAGTATGATTATCAGATCCACAAACAAATTCTGGTTTTAAAACAGGGCAAGGAATGCATGGATTTTGATTTTCATATGTAGATACATCCTTCCCAGTTTCTCCTCCTTTTTCCCAGAATACCTCATCAGTTTTAGATTCTTTTGACTTTATTTTCTTGCCTGTAGGTGACTTCAATGCAGCTCTAAAATAAAATTAAAAAACAATATCAATGACATAACCATTTTATTTAATACTAATTAAATAACAGTAACACAATTTGTATGCTTTTTATATTACTAAAAACGATAAGAAAAAGAAAGTAATTGTAGGTCATATAATTATTATAAAATATTTTTTTTTTTCAAATATTTATTCCTATATTTTATTAAATAAAATAATTAGCTCAACACAAATCAAGTAAATGATTCTCGAATAAGAAAATTATTCATATTTGAAGTATATGTCATTTAAAAGGGATATTAATAACTATCTTTAATTGTTAGATGGATTCAAATAATAATTAATAATTTTCCGGTCATTATCAATGAAATCTCCTTTTACAATTTTTTAAAAGAATTTTAATTTTCAATAATAAAAACACAACTATGATTTTTAAAAATAACTTCTTTACCTTAATTAAACTTAATAAAAGTCATGGACTTTTCTTTAAATAATATAAGTTAACTGAATAAATATAGCTATAGAATTAATATGCAAATATAGTCATGTGGAAAATTGAAATGCAGTCAAGTCTGATGGATTTAAAAAGGCAACATCATAGGAAAGGAAATGTCATTGAGAAGGGATTTTAATTGTAATAAAAATAATTTTAATTTTTATGATTCAAAAATTTAGATTACAAAATATTAAAAGAAAAACTAGATGAAACAAATTGTACACTAACTATAATACTTTTTCTTTCAAAGCAGCTTTGTGTCAAGTATATCTTACATGTACCTCCAACAAGTAATGGATTCATTCATTTCAGCTATTAAATCAAATGTTTACCATTCCATGTAATTCATGGCCAGATTATATGTATATGTTAATATAAAGGAATATTATCTGTTTAATCTAGATTTAGTTTTAAAAATTTCATTATGTGAACTCAAAAATTTGAAATTACATTTGCCAAAATGTCTGTTTACAGTAAGAATATAACTACATTTATGATACAAAAATCTTTAATAAATAATCATTTTATGAAGTCCAAATTTAAAAAAAAATTAATTCTTTACATTATCATTATTTAAATAATGCACACAGACTAGGTGTTATTTTAAAAGATATTAAAAAAAAAAAAAAAAAATCAAATACTGAAACAGCAGAATATTGAGAAGGAAAAAGTTCATGAACAAATGAAAAGAAAATTTAATTTTTTTACATTGTAAATATTAGTCTTATTGAAATTGTTTTTATATGTACTTTAGAAATTTTTTATAATTAATACATATTAATAGCAGTACCAACTGCAAAAAGAAAGATTTATCTGAGTGAATACAAAATGAGAGGTATGTATTTAATTTTTTTCTCTCATTTAATTTAAATTTAATAAATGTTTAGATTAGGGACACCATTAATTGCTACAAGATAATATTCAATTTCTTGCCATGTTTACTGTAACATACCCATATCAATGGTGGCTTGACACTGAGTGAAACACCCAGTTTAATCAAATCTGTTCAAGCATACCATCATCTAATTGGCAAAATAAATAACATTTCTAAAAATTATTTCCACTGATACCATCAGACAATTACTGCATTTATCAAGATAACCCTTTAAGAACACTAGTCATGTATTGCAGTTCTGGCTGTTATGAAATACTCCAATCAATGAAATAGCCCCTACAACTCTCAGACTTAGACATAATAGGAATAGAACATGGTATTTTCTGGACTAAATAGCTTAAAAGGGATTCACAAATACTAAGTATTTCAAAACGATTAACAGAAAATGAAAAAAAAAAAAATATATTAATGATAACATCTCCTGATGCAATTAAAAGTATTTAATTCCATTTTAAAATGACTCAAAGTTTTTAAAATGAAAAAGAATATTCTACTATCTATTAAAAATGTGCTAAAATTAAGTTTCCTTATTTTCTTTGATGTACATAAACTTCTTATGTTAGTATAGATATTTCAATAAAAATTTAATGATCCATAATAAATGTTATCTACATTTTACATAAAAAAAAAAGAAAATAAAATTTGGCAAAATCATGCATTTATCATATTTATTTTAAAAAGGAGAAACTATAATCTTTTATGCAATTTTAAATATTAAATTAACAAAGGCAATTGTGGATAAATTACCTACTAAATGATAATTAAAGTATTGTCCTACCCTTTAGCTTTAAGTTTTTGTCTGCTGATACAAACAGCAACATCATCATTTTCAATAAAGCAAGTTTGATGTGGTTTACATTGGAGATTTGTACACAGATCATCTAAGAGAAAATACATTCCACTTTTATTAGATCCTATAGTAAATATAATCGTTATGTTGAAAAAAAATCTACATAATTTAAACATTTCTTCTTCTTTTTTTTTCTTTAGTGAATGAACAATCACTTTCTATTATACTGAGTAATTGAGTGACTGAAGTTGATCAATAATATTTAAAAGTAATCTTGACAGATAAATTAATAAATCAAATTCATCAATATCTTGATTACTAAAGCCGCCTACTTTTTTTCATATAAATGTCAAAATATTTTATACATAGTATGAAGTCAACACAATAAGTGACAATTTCAAAATTTCTATTACTTTCAATGATTACTAGAATATTCATGTTTATATTATGAATAAAAAATAACTAAAAATAGCATAAGCTAAACCCAATTTCAAATCCTTACAATTAAATAAATATAAATTGGACTTAAAATAATAAGAGAATAAAAACACACAAGTCATTTTTTTTATAAACATCAAAAAGTTTATACAGCTTTAATTGACAATATTTTAAAAAGTTACTTAAAAAAAAAAAGTCATGCTATTGCTCCACTTGATTTACAATAATTAAATATTGAGGTAAAATGCCCACTTACTATGTGTAACTATTTCCGTAACCTTTTTCTCTGTTTCTATACCATCTTGCTAAAAAGAAATAAGAAGCTCTTTGAGAAAAATAAAAATAAAAAAGGATATCAAATAAAAATTACAAAGATAATTAAATGACTGTTTAAAGGGAATATAGCATAGAGCATAATTCTAAAAAATTGTAGTATTAAATCTATTTTTTTAAACTACAAGGTAAATCAGAATGTTTTAAAAACAAATAATATGCTATTTAAAATTATTAGTTAAATTTTTATTTTATTGAAGTAAGATGTATAAAATTGAGAGTAATTTTTAACTACAATATTTTCTATAGAAGGAAATAATCATCATTATACTAAAAAAATCTTTAATGTTATATTTTAAGGAAGATTAAAATAAAATCTGACACTGAATAAAATCTAACAACAGCAACTTCTTACTTGAACTGGTTTATCATCAAATTCGAAATCCCAAGTATGAGGTGATGGTTCATAAGATGCATTTGGATTTTTCCAGTCCAATACATCCTTTGAATCCTTTTTGGATACAGCAGATAAAACATGGCATACTTGTGAAAATGAGAATAAAATAGCAACTAATATTTTGCTATAATGCATCTTCTTTCACCTGTCAGTGATGATAATTGAGAAAAAAGATAAAAGCTTTTAACAAAATTTTTTAAAAATCTCCAAATAAATAAAAAAAATAATTACAAATAATGTTATCCAAATGAAACAAAGAATTGAAGCACAACTTTCTTACATATCAAGCATACATCTACATATTTAATTTATATATTTATTTTTTAAAATTTTGTGGTACTTTTGTAATAAAATAATTAGCTTAAAAATTTTTTTGTTAAAGTAAAGATGAGTAATAAATCAATTTTATTACGATAACTTATTTCTATTATTCATAATATAGAAGATAATATTTTAAGTAAGTACCTATCTAACTGAAATGAAAGATATAATTCATAACTATAAAAGTAAAAGGTAAGATAAATAAAATAATCTTCAACCATTTATTGAAAGGCACTTGATGTTTAAAGTTATTTTCAAAAATTAACAAAAATATTCTAGTAATTGTTTAATAAAAAACTGCAACAAATTAAAGATATATGATAAATTATTTTGCATTTAAAAAAGTCCATATTGCTTAAATTTATATAAATTGCATACAAATTAAGCACCATGATTTATAAGAAATGACTATGTTAAATTATTTGATAGCATGAATTATATAATTAATATACTTTACAATAATTATATTAATATATTAATTATAATTAAATAATTTGACTAATAAATTCATTATATAGTTCTTTTCTTAAACACATTTGAAATTAAAATACATTAAAAATTTAAGTTTTTTGTTAATAATTAATTCAATTTAATTATCTAGATCTCAAAAAATTCTAGTTCAAAGAATAATAATAAGAAAATATGTGCAAACATAACATAATGCAATAATAAATAATTTACATTTATGAATAATTGCAAATTACAGGTATGCATTAATGCGAAATTAGATATTGAGTTTGCAAATTTAATTATTTTAATTAATTTCTCCCATTTTAAGTTGCACTGCAAAATTTTCAATTGCGAAAAAGATCAATTTTTACAAGACATGAAAATTTTAAGATATAAAAGCGGCTTACCAAAATAAATTGCAAATTCAATATTAATATAAATAACACCTAAACAAATTTATTGATTTTTCTGCTTTCGGTTTCTGATTCTGTAATAGCAGAAATCAGTAAATGATCTAAAGGAAATTTTGATTTCTAGAAAACAATCAGAAAACCATTACATGAAATTCAATTATTTTGTAAATATAGAGCGTATATTTTAATTCATCAGTGCCAGTAATTCATAGCACTGCATTACAGTTATGATAATCTTCAATATTTCCTGCAGACAAGAACAGAGTATGCGCGTTTGCTATCACATAACTGTTAGAGAACAGGAGTTGTTCCTCTTATCTTGATTGGCTATTCTCAATTTCTTCACAATTCTACAATATCGACTATTTGGAGTAGTAAAAAGGGTCGGATAAAGCTGTGCATATTACATGACTGAAATATGGTATTGTAACCGACATAGTAGTTTTAAACAAACTCCAACATATATAAATACATAAAAGCACATTTGAAATAATTTCCAGAAGTAAGGCTATTAATTTTTTCAGAAAAAATTACTCCAAATTAAATATTTTACTACTCTTTCTTGTTCATATGACTTCAAAATTCCATGAAACAACACTAAAATATCAACAAGCCGTTAATGAATAATTGAGTTGTTGTTTTTTTTGCGAAGATTATTTTAAGTGTGATGAGCAGAATCTAGGATAGGAAGATTGCGAAAATCGAATGCGGAAAATTGTGTTTCCGAAGTCCCATTGCTCTTTTTTTAATTTTCCAAGGATGTTACTTAATTGTTTTTCATATTATTATTCAACTAGGGTAAGTTACCTAAATGTTTTCTCTTTATTATTTTTTTGCGTCTTTTTATTTTTCAAATATTTTGGTTTCAAGTAGAATATATGGTTCTATTTCTAGCATAGTTCGCATTCTTAAATTCAGTTCCATGTGGACTAACTTGATTTATTCTTAACATTTTTCATTTTCTTCATTTTAACATGGCAAATGCCATGTCTAGTCCTTCCTTTATGGTTTGTATTTCTAGAGAGGAATTACCTTTCAAATTACAATGAAATATGTAGAAACTCTGAAAATCACTTCTGACCACGGAGCTCAGTCATTTACTTTGAGGTTACAGATGGAACAATTCCTAAAACCCATACTAAAATTCTAAAGCATAATTTAATCTTAAAGGTGTTGACTTTTAAACGTATGTATAATATGCGTATCAAGCGTAAAGGAAAACTCTTTTATCCACTGATCATTTCCAAACAGCTCAAGAATTGGCCAACAATAAGGCAATGATGGGTATTCCAGTAATTCCATCTATTTACCTCGAAAATATTATCTCTCTTTTTCTGATACAAGATATAATCTTAGACATAAAAATGGAAGAATTAGCCAATGAACTCGAGAAACAAAATAACTTTTCAGTAACTGAGCTTCGACAAATTGTTGGTAATAAATATTGCACATTATTATCTTCAGTTTTGATAATTATTCTCAGCACTATAATACACTCATGTCCATAAATTAAGGATAATGAAGTTCATGCAAAGAAAGAGACAGAAGCAAAACAAATTTGACTTATTTGTAAAGTCTATTTATTAAACAAAAGGTAAAGAGCAAAAAAGATGCTATATGTTTGACATAATTAATAAAAATTGCGATTTTTACTCCCTGGAGCAAATTTCAAAAAAGAACCTATTTACAAAAAACAGTATAACATGGTTAGTATGAAGTATGTCCCCGGACGATGCAATACAGGCCTTACAACGCCTAGGCATGCTGAGTATCAAATTATCAATCTGATCTTGGGGAATATTACACCACTCATCAAGCAATGCCCTCCGAAGTTCCGGTTGACAGGTGGGACGGGATTGACGGGCTACAATTCGTCGGCCAAGCATATCCCCACATGCTCTATTAGATTCAAGTCCGGTGAGTATGCTGACCAATCCATACGGGTGATATCCTCCAATGGAAGACATTCGTCTACAATGTTTGCACGGTGAGGACGGGCGTTGTCATCCATAAACAGAAATTCAGCACCCATGGCGCCGCGAAACAAACGTACATGTTGTTCCAGAATGACATCCCGATAGATGTGGCCTGTCATCGTTACACTCTGAACATGCAGGTCAGTTCTGGAACCAAGAATAATTCCTCCCCAAACGAGCCATCCTGCACCACCGTAACGGTGTCGTTCAATGGTGTTCTCTTGGTAGTAACGGGCACCTGGCGCTCTGGAGAATCAGGCTGCAAACTAAACCTGGACTCGTCGGAAAACATCACACCAGACCACTGTTGCGGTGTCCACAAGGCATACTCTCTACTCCAGGTTAATCGCAGGCGACAGTGATTTGCGGTAAGTGGAACACATCTGACAGGCCTACGAGCATATAGACCAATGTGCCCTAAGCGTCTGTACATGGTCTGCCTTGAAACTGTCGTACAGGTAGCTGAAGAGAGCTGACTAGACAGGTCTGATGCTGTGCTCCGTCTGTTTCTTTTGGCAGTAACTGCTAAATACCGGTCCTCATTCGGCGTTGTAACTCGGGGGCGAACTGTGCTGTAACATCTACTCACATTACCATCCTCTTGGAATCGTTGCCAAAGCCTGGAGATGACACTCCGGGCGATTCCAAGTTCCTCGGATACTTCCAGCTGGGTACGTCCCATTCCAGTCGTCCGATAATTCTACCATGGAAAAAATCATCCAAATGCTTCCTTTGTGCCATAACTATGCGGTTATTTCACTGAAAGGCTTTTAAAGCGCTTGTGAACAATTTTACTTCTTTGCCACCATTCCTTATATACCCCTCTCTTACACTCTCGTCATTGTGACGTACTATCCGCGCCATCTGGTGGTTTCCTGTAATTTGCATATTCTTCTTCAAGATGTGTGTGATAATTCTACAGCTGAAATTTTTATTTTAGAGTTAATTTTTGTGTGATTCTGAATTATCCTTAATTTATGGACATGAGTGTACATAATGTGATTAAATAGACGAGAAAAAAAAACTTTATTTTTTTATTAACCCTTTCAGTATAAGAATTACTTTTCTTTCACTCCTCCGACTAACTCTCGAAAGACTCTCTCCGACTAACTCTCTCTCCTAAAAATGTTGTTTGCGAACAATGCAGCGGCCCTCAGCTTGTACATCTCAGTTTCTTAAATGTATTCAGTGGGGTGAAGCCCAGAAAGTAAATGATTTAAAATGCTCCAAGAGAAATGCCGAGAAAATTTTTTTAAATTTAAAAAGCTGAATCGTGTATCATTCATTGAAGCAAGCAGATCACTTCATCCATAAAAAGAAGAAATATACTCATCCAAACTCCAACCTGCATCTCTACGCCTTCCAGATTCATTACTAAAGACAAAATATCCCAGCTACTTCCTCAGTACACATTGGAAACGTAAAAACTGATTGTAGATATTTGCCAAGTTCAGACTGCTTCTTTCCAGGAATCTCTTAAGATATTATCTGAAAATTTCCTTACAGCACTCAATTCACTCTGAGAATCTTAGAAAAAATTCTCCCATCCTTTAATCACAATACAAATATCTAACATCAAAGATAAAAAGAAATTTAAAACTAGAAAATCAAGATCTGATTTTTATAAGAATTATACAATTCTATTTCTAACCAAATGGAATAAAGCTTCTTACATAACATTCTTCCTTTTCATCAAAAACATACTGATCAGTGTGACATTAATGCATCGTATACTTTTATAGTTCTCTATTTTAGATACATTTTCTTTTTTTTCTGGTTTATTTTTCTTTTCCAATGTTTTTAAAATTTGCACATTATTCAACGGAAGGCAAAAAAGCATTCTAGTCAAGAAACCATGACTGGTCAAACTTTTAATTATGCTCATATTTTTGTACTCTAAGAGACCTTTCTTAACAACGACGACGTATTTTATTTACCAAGTAAACTTATTCTTTAGAAAAGACAGAACTAAAAACACAAGAAGGGGAGGTTTGATAATCTCCATCTATTCTTTCATTTCTTGTAGCACTATAGCACTTGCAGCACTTTCTAAATCTTTCTCATTCTGATAATGAAATTCAAGCAATTGCAATTCATCTTCTTTTTCCATCGTCATTGTTTACTCTCCAAAAGATGAATTCAACATTCAATGGCTTGAAGCACTTCAACAACAACTTCTTTTTGCATTAATCTTGGAGACTTCAATACTAAACATCCTGCACTCGGTTCTTCGTCTTATAACAACAATTCCGAAATTATAATAAATTCGTTCCTAGACAATCATCATTCTTAATACGAGCACTCATACTCGCATTATATCTTCATCCTTCTCCCTTTTAGATTTATCCATAACTAGCGCCAAACATTTCTTTCAGGACCATTTGATAGTGATCATTTACCAATTCAATTGTTCTTCCAACTCAGTCCCCAACTTAAAGATTATAGACAGGCCATCTATTGTCCTAAACTTCTTTATTCTTTTCAAGATCACTAAAATTCCTTATCTGCATTTGAAAATTATTCTAAATTACAAGACTTTCTTTCAACCATGTTACAAAATTATATGCAAAACTATACTATTTCTCATAAATCATCTCAACTTTAGAGCAATTCAAAGTGTGAAAATCTTCGCCGTCACAAAGAAATCTTTAATATAAAGCCTGTCAACTTTCCAAAGATTTCTGTACAACATTTAAGAAAACTTTTGCTATTCTTCGTCGACTCATATCTCAACTATTGAAACTCAGTTTGTAACTCTGCAGGTTATAATGGAAGAATCTATAAAATCGTCAAAGCAATTAACAACAAGCATGTTACTCTTGAGAATAACAAAATTTTTCCACTTACAGTAGTTTCATCATTTCAGACTCGGATCAACAAGATAATCTCTTGGCATCTCACTTTAATAAATCCTTCATAATACATTTTATTCGTTTGGACTTTCTTGTAGATTCCTCTCATAATTATAATAATCCTTTTTTTTTCATTGTACTTACTGATGCAATTAAATTATTATGTACTTATAAAATTAGTTCTTAAAGTAGCAGTCTTAAAAATAGTTCTTAATTACTTTCTTTCTAATTTAAAGAATCTAAGAATTAACTATAATAATTTGAAAGGTAAGTTTTATTAAGATTTTTAAAATAATTAAATAGAATAAATTATAGTTAGAAAAAACTAAAAAAACACGCTTTTAGAGCTAATCAAACTAAAAAGTCAAAAATAGTTGTTAACATAAGAATACAATGACTGACGAGAAAATGAATGCCACTGTTCTACAAGCGTGCGGTGCTCGATATCAATCGTTATAATTTTTCACTTTTTCATTCCGAAATACAGAGTTAGTTTAAAAATGTCATGCAAAGAACCCCTCGCTTTTAGAACAGTGACATTCATTTTCTCATCAGTAATTTTATTTTTATGTTAACAATTATTTTTTTGTTTTTTAGTTTGATTAACTGTAAAAGCGTGTTTTTAAACTATAATATTTAAATGAGTTCCCGGTACGGAGGACTGGAACCATAGTTCTTACAATAATTTAATGGTGAGTAAAACAAAGGCTAAATGCGAATATGTCGAGCCAGTCAGGATTCGAAAAGGGAATCTCCGGATCCGTAGTCAGGCGCGTTATCCGTTGTGCAGCTGTACCACGTAGGTTTGAATGTCTTAGGTACTTTCATTCTACATGGATTAAATTGCTCTTCATAATAAAATCACTAATCCTGGCGATCCTGATCATGATGAGATAATAAACTTATTAAAATATTTTAGTGTCGTCGGTCCTTGATAAGTCTGCAACGTTTAAATTAAATCTGATCGCTCGCTTAAAGTAGGGCAAAATCGAGTCAGTTACAAAAAAAAAAAAAACAAACAAACATACAAACATACAGGTGAAACTAATAAAAGCGTATTAAAAAAAAAAAAAAAAGATCTTTATACAGTTTTGAGTGACCTTTCTTTTTAATTTTAGTATATTAAATTGTGGTAGGTCAATTACAGCACAAGCAGTAATTTTATAAACTTCAAAAAATTATTTTAGAATGTTGAATATTTATGTATTGTTTACTTCTATATTTTTATTAATATGGAAATTGTATACCTTCAATCGAAATTAAATATATTTAATTTCTTCGGTTTATTTCATTTCAGCAACTTTTATAATTTTTTTTTTTTTTTTTTACTTACTACGAGACTTGAAATAAAGAAGTTTTAGAGTTTGTTGTACATTTTTTATTTACTTCAATAAAAGTGAAATATTTTTCATTGTTCTCATCAAATAATATGAATAGCAATCGCCAAAATAATTGATACCAGAAGTATCAATGACCGTTATTGACATTTCTGGTCGATATTATGATAACTTTTTTCGATGATTTTCTAATTTTAAGCAAACAATTGAAAATCATACTTGTAAAAAAAAGTCGTACACATTACAAAAAATTTTTACCGGCCAATTCATACTGTGTTGCTGCTCGATTGTCTTCCTTTTGATAACGTTTTTACATTCTGAAGATCCTTTTTTTATATGATGCAAGGTAGTATTTATGAAATGTTTCTTGGTAATATGAGAACCAGAAAATTATGAAAATAATTTGTATGGTGCATGAATAATATGAATAAATATAAAAAGTGCCTAATAGACTTATTATTAGAAAATAAAAATGTTTCTTTTAATAAATCAGTTTTTAAAAAAAAAAAATTGATTATAATTAAAATATTGAAAAGAGAATTTTATATAAGGATATTATTATTTATTTAAAAAATATTTATTACTAGCATTACAGTAAACATTTAACCCGGAGAACTGCACGCAGTTAAAGGTATAACGTTAACGATCATAATTTTAGGTGACTCAGTGCTCCTCGTGTTCTCTCCCGGTTTGAGCATTACACATTATATTTATTTCAGTAAAAGATTTGAACTGAATAGATGAATACAAGAGAAAAAAAAAAAAAAAAAAGAGGAATAAAGAAAGACACGCAGTCTGCCTTGATCTGAAGGTTGCCCTTTTTCCAGACATGTGAAAATCTGGAATTAGTTTAAACACAGATGCGTTAAATTTATTTGCCAATCTAAATAGACTTAGTGAGTAAAGAAAACGTGATTGTTTGTTCAGATGCAAATTGCGCACGAAAAGAAAGAAAGAAAGAAAGAAAAAGAAAGAAAGAAAGAAAGAAAGAAAGAAAGAAAGAAAGAAAGAAAGAAAGAAAGAAAGAAAAAGAATGCAGATGGAGTGCAGAAGAGGAATACAGATACAGTTCTGCATTAACGTTGATGAATTTATTTAAAATCTTTTCATAATGTCTTAAAATTGTATGAGATTCATGATATTCGCAAAAATGCTTAAGGGTAATTTATTCGTGTTTAACTAGATTAACGTCAGAAATAAAATATCAGTCTAATAACACAAAAATTATCTTTAAAATGAACAACAATTTGTTAAGTGACTTCTTTATTTTCAGAAAAAAAAAAATGTGTTAAAAAGAATAATAATTTTTCTTCAATGAATCATAACTAGTCTCATGTATGTATATAATATTGTACTGGTATAAGGCTTAATTCATTATTTAAGTAAATTATGACCTCCGCGTGACCTTCATCTATGAAGTCAGATCACGATTTTGGAGTTTTTGAAATAATTTCTTTCTCGTTATGCTTTTGAATTTTTTTCGAATTTGTATGTTCCCGTTGTGGTGAAAAAATAAGCAATAAATCAATTGTTTATTCTTTTTAACCGTTTTGTTAAAGCAGCCAATGGTGAATTATATAGAATCAAGTAGCAATGCATAATTGCCAAATAAATTGATGTTCAAAATTAAGAGAATTTGCATATTTTGTCGAATTTCATGAAAAGAACTGAACGTAATGTAAAACTACTTTTTCAAAACAGAGATAAAAATTTTGTATGTACCTGTGTGTGCTAATAGAGGAACCGCTAATAAGGAACAGGATTTATAAGCGCGAATGGCAAAATCCGCATTTCTTGATGTTTTTTTTTTTTCATTTGCAGAAATAGATTAAATTCAAATTCAAATAGTAAGAGCCACCACCAACGTTTAAATGATGGAATGAGGTGACGAATCGTGGGGAGGCTAGAAGCAGGCCAGTCTCAAATCCAGATTTGTAGAGACTCCAATGTAACTCCCAGTATCGTATCCAACTTATGAAAAAGGTTTCAGGATACATAATCCATCGAGAAAAAGCTCGAACTAGGTCGTCCAAGAGCCACGGCGGCCAAAGATAATCGCTATTTGTTCACTGTAACGAGGCATAAGAGGGATGTTACAGTTTCTCAGCTATTTCAAAACTTTTATGCGGATCCAGGAAGATGAATTTCAAGGGTTAATGCTTCCAGAAGGCTTCACGAGAGAGGATTGTTTGCAAGAAGACCCGTAAGAGGATATTTGCTTCTAGCTTCCTTCTACGAACAGGATAGTTCGTTTAGCACGGGGCATAAAGATTGGAACACGGATCATAGGTGATAATTTTCTTCACTGATGAATCCCGGTTTAGCCTAACCACTGATTCTTGACGTATTCTCATATAGAGAGCAGCAGGTATCCTCTATCTGCCTTCGCATGTCAGAGAAATAAAAAATCATGGTAATGGAGATTTGATGATCTGGGCAGACACCATGTTGCATTGCCGCACACCCCTCCATGTCTTGAAAGAGGCACGGTGACTGATGTGAGTATAGGGATGCGGTCATGAAGCCCTATATTCACTTTTTTCAGGAGTGCAATTGGCCCTGATTTCCTTTTAATGGGCGACAACGCGCGACTACATAGAGCTGATATGGTCGATGATTTTCTGGAAAGGGAAGATTTGCCAGTCATAACCCCAGACCTCAACCGTACAGAGCACATCTGGGAAGCTTCGAGGAGAGCAATTGCAACTTAACTCCAACCTCAGGGAACCAACCAAGGTTTGAAAACAGCTGTGCTGACCGAGTGGAACCAATGGGAACTGGAACTCATAAATTATCTTATTTTCAGTATGAAATCAATGTGTGAGGACTGTACATCTGTAATAAGGGACCATACCCATTATTAACACATTTTTTTTTGTTAGATTCTGTAACCACTGTTTCATATCTTCCGACTCCGATGAGTGTTAAGTTCTATCCTGCGTGTGTATTATAACCATTGTTATTTTTTTAATTATGTCAATCTCTGTTCCAACCAAATTTCTTTAAAATCTATCCAGTAGAGATCTACAAGTAATCGACCAAATCTAAAAATTCTCTTAACTTTGAACATCAGCGTAAATGGAAATAAGATTTTAGGATGTATGCTATTTCAAATACCATGACAACAAACCATGCTTTTTTTTTTTCTACGAGTATATTTATATTTAAGTGTTCATACACTTATGACAGTAAATAAGTCCTTTTAAAAATATTTGCAGGATTTGTACACTAGGATGGCGGCACGAGAATTTTCTATAAAGAAAGTAGTTTGTTATGTAAGAAGCAATAAATTAGTGCAAATAATATTTCTTTTAAGCAACTTTGATTCCAGAGCAATAAAAATAGCACTAAATTTATATTTATTGTGATTTCTATTTCACGCTAACCTTGAATATAACCTCTGTTCTACTTTTTTTTTTTAATATAAAAAATCGTTATTATTTTTGTTATTTTAAAATACTTCTTATTTAACACGGAAGTAAAAAAAAAAGCACATTATTTTTCAGTTGTAAAAAAGGTTGTTTTGAGGTGTTCGTAATATTCGGTGTAATTATTAATATTTATATTATTTGAAATAAAATATACTATAGAAATTCAAAATTTATGGGGCAGATAATATAATTTAATTTCCATAGATTAACTATTTTATGTTAACTCAAATCTTTTAATATGTTTTGAGCTAAATGTATTACTTTTTATGAATATAATCAATGTGTCGGAGAAAAATAAATTAATTAGAGAAAGACAATGGAATCAATACTTATAGAGGACATTCACAAATTTTTGTCACGATTCTGAATACACACATGTATATACACACATACATACACGCACACACACACATTATATATATATATAAACATAATTTTATTTTCTAACATGTCCAGTCTAATGGCTCTTCGTTAATCTATAATATTACATCGTGTCTTCCAAGATAAGAGCTTTTCTTAAAATAGCAAGGTTCATTTTGTTTCACTCGTCCATCACACTATTCCAGGGAACATTGAATGTTTTTGGATGCGGTTTATGCAGAGCCTGTTTTAAAAGCCCGAAAGCACAATAATCCATGGAAGAGGGGATGTGGATGGGATGCATTTATATGGAACAACGTCATTTCCGGTTTCATTTCTAATTTTTTTTTATAAATATCGAGCAGTAGATTCAGAGGTGTGACTGATAGCCTTATTTTGAACGAACTTACCACAGTGAAGATGGAATAAGTGGTTAAAAAGATGGAATGTATTCTTTTAAAATAGGTGTTTATTCATGTTTCCGATAGTAATCCGAATTAAATTTGGCATTTTTTCTACTTTCATTATTTTAAGTTTTCGATTATTAGAGGATTCAGTAATAGTGATAAAATTTTTATTGGCCTAATGGCCAATTGGCTAGCGCTCAGGCCTTTGGTACCACAAGCTTCAGGTTCGATTACTGGTTACCACAAACAAACGTCCTGTTGATTTCGAACCACTAACAAACATCCTGGCTGTGGCATGGATGTATGTTAGTGGTTCGGGATCCATGTTAAACAGTAGGTACCGATCTAATTAACCCAAAGTGTGCAAAAAAAAAAAATTACCTTAGAGAGGCAAACCAAACCATAAAACTTTTAGTGAAACTTTCCTAATTTTCTCACCAAAATGTTAGGTATATTCCTCTCTTTTCGGTAGTTAAACGATCTTTTTTTTTCTATAGCAGTCAGATAAATATATCCAAGCCTCATCAATTGTAAATACACATTTCTATTTTTTCACCTGCCAAATTATTTTCATACAACAATTTGAAAGCGAAAATAACCTTACGCAGAGAAACATGTTTTGGCATTAGCCGGGGAGCGTCATGTTTTGTTTTTGTTTGAATTGGATGGAGATCATATTTTATAACTTTGTTTACAGTTTCTATAGAGATGTATAAAGATTTTACTTTAGTTCTTAGATTGTTTTTTAAAATATGAGATACAACTTTAAATATAATAAGAGGTGTTAAATATAATAAGAGGTGTTAAATATAATAAGAGGTGTTGTTGGGTATGCATTTCTTACTCAATTTTCACCATCAAATATAATTTTGAAGTTATGTCACTTATTTTATGCGTATAGATATTGAAATCATATTTTTCACATTTTTTTAATAATTGAATAAAAGTATTTTTTTTCGTAAAGAGCAAACATATAGCCTTCTATATATAATACATTTTTCGACGATATATTTATTAAAGCAAAGAATAATTTTAATGATGCAGACGATAATTAAATTAAATTACGAACTGCTGCCATTCCATTTTTTTTTACACATTTAAATTTAATTCACGGAAAAATCAAATCGTTGCAAAAACGTCTGAAAACCTTTGTATAATAATACAGATTAAAAATTAGTGAAAAATCCTTTTCTATGCTAATTAATTTGTCTCTCATGTAAATTTGTGTAAGAATTATTTTTATCCCAATGATCATGGAATAATTAAGATTTGCGATAAACGTTACAAACATTAACTATTGAACAATAAGTACTAGAGATTAATTCCGATTAACAGATTTAGATTCCGATTAGAACTAGATTTAGTACATTACAAACATTAACTATTGAACGATAAGCACTAGAGATTAATTCCGTTATATGTATATATTTTTATCTTATACCATAGAAAAAATATATATGTTAACATAAATATGTTAAAGATTAAATATGAACTCCAATTAATAAAGTTACATGGATAAGGGTGACAGTACAACACAAACCCAGAAATGACATCCTTTTTATATGATGGGAAGAACATAATCGGAATTAAATTTGTTCTACAAAGATCACAAATTAAATACCAACCATTTTTAATTTTAGCTTAAAAAAATGCCTATTCTGGTATAGTCAAAAAGGAAACTGAACTAAAGATGAGATCAGAAACTTCAAGGGGTGGCCGAATGACTCACGTTCTGGCGCTCGGTGCCACAGGTTTTGGGTTCGAGTTTTGCGCTGCCGTGGATGTCTGTAGTTGTTTGGAATCCACGTTAAACTGTAGGTTCTTGTTTCATATGACTGTAGAGCGTTGGCGTAGGGCTGACAACCCTATCCCATAAAAAAGAAAACACTGCTTATTTCAGAATCGGCCTGTAGGCAGACTGGCCATGATCCAACACGGACTGTAGTGCCAGGGAGTTAGTTACTTAGATTAATATAAAATACTGCTTATGGTGCAACTATATTATAAGAAATAATTTAATAAAAATTTGGAGACAAAATAAATGCATAAAAAGAAGTTGATTTTTAAAAAGAATTTTTCCCATTGCACTTCAGAAATCGAGAAAATGTTTCTAATTGATGCACAATTTGTTTATTGTTTACCATATCTGTAATACGATATTATTTAACAAGCACTTATAATAATTTTTGAATATTGTATATAAGTAAAAACTGGATTCAGGTTAGGCGAAGTTCACATACAATCAAATTAACAATTAATGTCGAACAAACTAAATTTGTACAGCCATAATTTCAAACAGAAAGTTCTGAGACGAAAATTTAGAGTACGGTCATACCTATCATTTGTTTAGGGAAGTTCTCATTGGTACAATCACAGAATCAATAAATAAAGAATGAATAAATTACTTTATAGGAAAAGTTCTTATGACGTCAACACACGGTATACAGAAACATTTGCTTACAGATGGAATGCACTTGACGTGTTTAGTAATTTATTTTGCTTATTTAATCCACCTGCAAAAATTAAACCCGGGTCAAAAGCTACTGCATCATCAAACCATGAACACAACACAAATTCTCCTTGATTCAAATTAAAGGCGTGATTCATTCACATGCCTGGTCGTGCTACAATTTGTGAGTAAACACTGTAAAAACTTGATGTTTTGCATAAACCCTCAGTAAGACATCGTTGTAGAGGACCGTTTATGTATTCCTTGTTGGTCTTGATTCAGCAACAATGTTTATGCAGCTTCACACGTGCACGGATCTGATTCTGTATCAAAGCGGATCCAACCGCTATTTTCTGCTTATTTGATAATCACGTTGTAAATTAGGACACCCTTGAATATTACTTTTTCTTCATTTTTTATTATCCAGCACAATTTTTTTTTTATGAAACTGTTGCAGAAATTGTAAGGTTAAGTTAAAGGTTGAATACATAGACGTCACACTTAAAACTGAGCTGCAGATTGTTGAAGATCTTGTACCAATTCTGAAAAAATCCTTCTAAAACAGAACGCGCCATTCTTTTTTTAAAAGTGATATATTAACAATTTTTACCATTTAAACTCACAAGAATATTCTAATCAACTTCAGTTTTCTATTTTTATTAAAAGAAGTTTAATCAATCGGTAAGTGAAATTCTTATTGCAGAAAATAAATAATAATAATAAATAATAAATAAAAGTTTTCAAATTTTGTAATAATAAATTTTTTAGAACTGGTAATTAGATACGATACAAAAAGAAAATTACAAGGTTTTCTATATATCAATAATACAATTCTTATTCTTCTAATGATTCATTTATACATTAATGAGATAAGATTCACTGATTTTATAAGCTATAAGCTAAAGTTATATAAAAATAAAATAATAGTGTAGATAATGCTACGCTATCGCTATTTACTACGCTATCGTATCGGTATTACTATGCTAACGAGAAACAATTTTAATTTTCCCCTCTCATGGAGATAAAAAGGGCAACGTGGAATAAAAATGGCTTTCTAATTACTCTGATTGCGACAAATAAAGTAACAAATTTATTAATTTAAATCATAATGAAATTAAAATAAAAAAAATTTCTTTTTAAAATTTGTATTGCTTTTACTTTTAAGTTAATCAGCTTGCAAATTTTGAATCTCGTATATCTTTACAAAGATATATGCATATATCTTTCTCTATGATAAAGAGAAAAGATATATACATATATCTTTTCTTTTAATACCATAAAAATATATATTTGCTTATAAGTAGTACGGTTTACGAAATTCAAAACAGAATTGAGCATATAAAGAGTGAGCTTTGTACTAATCAATACTAAAATTTCTACGGAATTCGAAATCGAATGAAAAACAAAATAATAATAATTATTATTATATTTGTTTCACTTATCTTAATAAAATGCAATATATAAAATAAAAAAAATATTTATCTTTATTGAAATGAAAAACAAAAATTAATTAAAATCATTTAACTTACTATAGGCAGTGTTTCCTCGTTATAATCGGGTAATTTTCTAAAGATTGTAGTACATTTTCCAAAAAAAAAAAAGATATATCGAAGAGCTTTGTTTTTCAACATTGCTTTCTCGACCAATGAAAAAATTAATTTATTTAAAAATAAAAATTAAGATTAAAATTAAATAAAAAATAATTAATAATTAAAATTAATTAAAAAAAATTTAATAATTAAAATTAATATTAAATAAAAATAATTAATAATTAAAAATAAAATAAATAATCGGCTGAGCCGGTATACAGATTACTCTTGAAATTTAGAATTCAAAGTAAGAAAAAACGCATAGCAGCAATCTTAAATTTAAAAAAAAAAAAAAATCTATAGAATTCCAAACGATTTTCCTTTCGCAAAAAATCTCATTTTTATCTTTCAACTAAAATTCTTTGCTTTCACCAGACGATTTTTTTGAACAATTTTACATTATTTAATTAATTAATTATATAATTGTTAGCACGTGAGGGAAATTTAAATAAACCAATAAGAATACCTCTTGAAAGCAATTAAAAAATAAATAATAAACTAACAAAAAACGCTGAAAGTGGTCAAATGAAAATATATATATACACTGAAGTGACAAAAGTCATGGGATAGCAATATGCAAATTTTCAGATGGCAGTAGCATCGCGTAGAACAGGTATAAATGCTCAGTGCTTTCGCAGAGCACCATTTCTGTTCAAGTTATTCATGTGAAGAGGTTTTGACGTGGTGATGACCGCACGACGGGAATTAACAGACTTTGAACGCGGAATGTTAGTTGGAGCTAGACGCATGGGTCATGCCATTTCGGAAATCGTTAGGGGAATTCAACATTCCCAGATCCACTGTGTCAAGAGTGTGCCGAGAGTATGACATTTCAGGCATAACATCCCACCATGGACAGCGCAGTGGTCGACCGCCTGCACTTAACGACCGAGACCGGCGACGTCTGCAAAGAGTCGTAAATTCTAACAGACAAGCAACACTGCGTCAAATAACCGCAGAAATCAATGGGACGTACAAGGGACTTGTCTGTTACAACTGTGCGGAGAAATTTGGCTTTCTTGGGCTATTCCAGCAGAAGACCGACTCGAGTGCCTTTACTGACAGAACGACATCGCTTGCAGCGACTCTCGTGGGCGCGTGAGCATATTGGTTGGTCCCTAGATGAATGGAAAACCGTGGCCTGGTCCGATGAGTCACGATTTCAGTTGGTAAGAGCTGATGGTAGGGTTCGAGTGTGGCGCAGACCCCACGAAGCCATGGACCCAAACTGTCAGCAAGGCACTGTTCAAGCTGGTGGTGGCTCCGTAATGGTGTGGGCTGTTTTTCATGGCAAGGACTTGGTCCTCTGGTGCGACTGGACCGAACATTGACTGGAAATGCTTATGTTCAGCTACTTGGAGATCACTTGCAGCCATTCATGGACTCCATGTACCCAAACAACGATGGGATTTTTATGGATGCCAATGCGCCATGTCACCGGGCCACAACTGTTCGCGATTGGTTTGAAGAACATTCTGGACAATTCCAACGAATGATCCAAGCCACCTAGATCGTCCGACATGAATCCCATGGAGCATTTATGGGACATCATCGAGAGGTCTGTTCGTGCCCAAAATCCTGCACCATCAACGCTTTCACAATTATGGACGTCTATCGAGACAGCATGGCTCAATATTCCGGCAGAAGACTTCCAACGACTTTTGAGTCCATGCCACGTCGAGTTGCTGCACTTCGCCGGGCGAAAGGAGGGCCGACACGATATTAAGAGGTATCCCATGACTTTTGTCACTTCAGTGTATATATATATATATATATAATTTTTTCTTGTTTCATGATTTATTTAATAGATGTAAAGTGTTCGTTTAAAGTAAAAGGTTCTTTAAGAAACGATTACAAAGTAAAAATTCCCTGCTATAAACAAGATGAGTAATTTTCATACTCATTCAATATCAAAAGACTTTTGTAACGTTGAGCTGCAGACATTGCGACAACAAACGTCGTCTATTTCTGTAAACAATGTCCATGAAACAGAATTCTTCTATTAACGAATTTAACTTGTATGATAGAGTCTGTAATGACTAAGATTTACAAATTTTAAATGTTTAATGTCACGTGTTTACGCAATGTTTGAGAGTAAAATGTCTCGAATTTTACTAGAGTGCTGTTTTGTTATCATTTATGACTAATACCAATCTTATGAAAATAAATAGGATTTTTAGTATATCGTTAGAAAACAATAGTTAAAACAGGGGTGGCCAACCCGTGGTCCGCCAAGAATATTTTTCTGGCCCTTGAGATTTATCCCACTTTTACAAAATATATTTATTTTATAATGGCCAAAGTAGTGAAAACCAATGTACTAAAAATACTTTTTATGTGTGCATCCCTATATTCAAAAATTAACTGTTGACATCATGAGAAAAATTAAATTTGATTTTAAAATAATATTCTTGCTAATATAGGACAGATATTGCCTATTTTATTTATGAGTTTACAGTCCTGAGTTCAGTTAATAATTAAATTATATTCTGCAAACTTATGATGTGCGCGCATCTTGGAACATCTATTATAACAGGTTCTATATTTCACTTCAATGACCATCCCTGGATACTCACAGTTGATTGTTGATAGCAGAGCAAATCAGACTCTTAGTTGAAGTTGTTAGTGATTTGTTCAACTTACACCTGAATCGTTTTTTTCTAAAAAATGAAATTGACCAATCACAAAACACATAACGGATACAACACCATTTAAGATGTGCAAGTATCAAATTGAGATCGATTTGCAAAAGCTAAAAATTGAAAGAGTGAAGAAACAAATATCGCACTAGAAAAATATTTTTAATGAATTCATTTTTTATTTTATTAAAAAAAAAAAAAAAATGAAATAATGTATGCCGGGAAATTCAAATTGAAAAGTCCTACTTTTGGACACAGTAGTATGTTTCAATTTTTCACTCCGATAAAATGTCTATAGTGAGTCAAAAATCTACTATGGGGATATATAATTTCATATGCGGCCCGCGGGGTTATAATGCATTTCCAAAGAGGCCCACAAGATCATTTGGATTGGCCACCCCTGAGTTAAAAAGTACTTTGCATTCGTTTGATAAGCATTCAAAATTTATATCAACCAATCGAGCATGACAAAAATATTACTTTTCATAAATAAGCAATTGAATATCAAGAAAAACACTGATAGTTGAATCACCTCGAATGCTAAATATATTTTCCCGGAAATCTTAATTTGCCATACTATGAGTAATCACACTTCCATTGACCGTTAATTTCAGTAAACTTATTTGAAGAGACCTTCACAACGCATCCATTGATGCAAACCACTGCTGTATCGAATGTCGCCGAAAACGCCAGAATGTGGCTGAAAAAATTGTTTTTCGCCAAGCATTCTGTTTATGATCAATTTGATGGATGGCTACGATGCCAAGTGGATACAAAATATATTCGAAATAAACATCATAAAAAATTGTATGTAGCCTTTCGTATTGAATTCAGATGATTCAGAGATTGCCTTGAGAAAGGATGACAAAAGGATTTTACCAGAATGTTCGAATAATTTTGAATCAATTTATTTACTTACGTCAAATATTTATAATATTTCAAAATTTTCTAGAAAATCAGAAACGTTTTGAGTAATAAATATCTATTCAGCAATAGGAAATGATTCATATTCTATAGATATGAGTCATTTCGTATTGCTCTCATTTGTCATACACGCATGCGGTTTTGGGAACATAAAAATAAGGTTTATGTGCTCTTGTTCATATATGCATTATTAACAATATACAAAAAGCAGGCATTGTATAAAATACCTTGTCAACGGTTTAGCGATTTCAGGCAAAGTTTGACATATCCTAATTACTTTATGTAATATGTTCCCTATGCGTCAGGAAGAATGACAAAAGATATTTCATTAACATCATCATCATTGGCGCAATAGTCCCCTTGTTGGACCAACGCCGTCTGCCTACTGGCAGATTTATAGACAGGAGATGTTTTACTTTTTTTTACGGGGTAGGGTTGTCAGTCTTACGCCCAATGGTTTACAGTCCTATTATACTGAAACTTATGATTTAAAGTGGATTCGAACCACTATAAACATCCATGGCACCGACTGGACCCGAAACCGAAACCTATATCACCAGAGTCACCCAACCTATGATGTTTTTTTTGGTACCTTTTTTTTCACCGGAAAGGACCCGTAAAGTGATAATGATTATCATCTACATATCACAACGTGCGTGGAGGCCATCAAACCACGTCAAATAATCAATGACGCAGGTATCGCAGGTAATTGATCTGCATCAATTAACGTAAATCTGCATCAACTTAACGTAAAAACAACACAGACAATACAAATCACGACACTGAATACGGGGCAACCTCAGTCAACGAAGAACAGAACCCGCAGAACAACAACCCGCAACATCCGATTCCAAATTAACAAATGATTGAACAAATTAACATCGCTCTTGAGCAAAAAGGGTCCGGGAATTTCTCAGCCTGGGTCACTAAAGTCAGAAGCCGTCGGAGACTAACGTCAGAAAAGAGAGCATATACATCAATTAAAAGTGATGAAGAATGAACATCCCGCGTTCTTCCCTCCGAACAGGACGATATTGTAAATTCACTTAATTACGAGGGCATTGCAGTAATTGAGTTGCAGTTTTACCACTTTCCTGACAGTGACAGACTGCGTGTTGGCTCTGTCACAGACTAAATAGTTTGAATGATTAGCAGTTATGGTGATCAGTCAACCACCAGGGAATAATCCTTCATATTATTATTATTATCAACGCTCACCAACGCTGCCTGAATCTGAATTGCCTGAATGCACCAGAGACATACATGCAATGTTCTATACATGCAATTACAACATCAGGGTAACTATAGAAATGGTGCTATTAAGCATATTTTTTACACGAATCAGATCCACGGAGGGATCATCAGCAGATTGTCATTTTTTATTCATTTTGTCGCTCCATGCGCTTGCTCTTCATCTAGCGGTTAAAATATTACTTCAAATCTTTCTGTATGAAGATTTGAGCACGTTGGCCTTACATACATCTGTCGGTTGTATTTCCCTCCAGAATGCCAGCAGGACCGCACTTTGTTACGCAACCAATACTATTAAGTGAAAACATTCCTAATATTTGACATAAATCATCAACAAAACACAAGGAGGTCAGACCAGATTGAAACGATAAAAACGATAATGCAAACTACGCGCCCTCGTATCACATGGAAGGTTTTACCAATGGCTCAGGTTGCCATTTTTAAAGAAATATTCGATCAAGTGCGAAAAGATTTAGACTGTGAATTGTTTTATTTTGAACTAAAACGTCTAAAACGTCACAACGTCTCACAGATATATTTACTATCTAAACAGATAATATTCACATCGTGTTAGAAAACGATAACACCGTGTTAATAAAAGGACTTAAAAAGGTTGTAAATGTTAAATTCTCAAGAAACACGCATCTTATAGAAACGTCCTATGATAGGTTGAAATCAAGAGAAATCACATTTCAGCAATACAGGGAAAATCTTGCTAAAGCAGGAGTTTTCCGATGGGTTACAAATATCCATGAACATAAAAGATATTACTATACCTTTGATAATTCATTACTATTTACTGAGAGCATTCAGAACACTACACAAATCTTTCCACGCTAAATCATAACGTCCGGTTTCTTCCGTGTCAGCACCGGGGCGTTGGCATAATGCAATACGTGTACGCGCTAAACCCTGTGTGCATCGTTTTAATTATTCCCGGACACTCCCGCAGAGAAGTTCCCCGTCAGGGTCAGGGCATGTTAACATAGTTAATCCGGGAATACAATGACGATTCATCGCACAATATGACATACATTAATAAATATTAACAATATGAAATTTCAACTCATTGTTTAGGGTTTGTTTAATTTTCTACACATACGATTCTGCGAACTTCAAAAAGCATCGGGAATAACACCATGAAAAAAAAATGCTACTCGCTACTGCGCTGGCCCTGCTTATTACAGGATGTGCTCAACAGACGTTTACTGTTCAAAACAAACCGGCAGCAGTAGCACCAAAGGAAACCATCACCCATCATTTCTTCGTTTCTGGAATTGGGCAGAAGAAAACTGTCGATGCAGCCAAAATTTGTGGCGGCGCAGAAAATGTTGTTAAAACAGAAACCCAGCAAACATTCGTAAATGGATTGCTCGGTTTTATTACTTTAGGCATTTATACTCCGCTGGAAGCGCGTGTGTATTGCTCACAATAATTGCATGAGTTGCCCATCGATATGGGCAACTCTATCTGCACTGCTCATATGCTCTGGGTTCCTTCCACTTTTTTGGGTTCCTTCCAGTTGTTTTTGCATAGTGATCAGCCTCTCTCTGAGGGTGAAATAATCCCGTTCAGCGGTGTCTGCCAGTCGGGGAGGCTGCATTATCCACGCCGGAGGCGGGCTTCACTTCACGACTGACTGACAGACTGCTTTGATGTGCAACCGACGACGACCAGCGGCAGCATCATCATCACGCAGAGCATCATTTTCAGCTTTAGCATCAGCTAACTCCTTCGTGTATTTTGCATCGAGCGCAGCAACATCACGCTGACGCATCTGCATGTCAGTAATTGCCGCGTTCGCCAGCTTCAGTTCTCTGGCATTTTTGTCGCGCTGGGCTTTGTAGGTAATGGCGTTATCACGGTAATGATTAACAGCCCATGACAGGCAGACGATGATGCAGATAACCAGAGCGGAGATAATCGCGGTGACTCTGCTCATACATCAATCTCTCTGACCGTTCCGCCCGCTTCTTTGAATTTTGCAATCAGGCTGTCAGCCTTATGCTCGAACAGACCATAACCAGCGCCCGGCAGTGAAGCCCAGATATTGCTGCAACGGTCGATTGCCTGACGGATATCACCACGATCAATCATAGGTAAAGCGCCACGCTCCTTAATCTGCTGCAATGCCACAGCGTCCTGACTTTTCGGAGAGAAGTCTTTCAGGCCAAGCTGCTTGCGGTAGGCATCCCACCAACGGGAAAGAAGCTGGTAGCGTCCGGCGCCTGATTTGATTTGAGTTTTGGGTTTAGCGTGACAAGTTTGCGAGGGTGATCGGAGTAATCAGTAAATAGCTCTCCGCCTACAATGACGTCATAACCATGATTTCTGGTTTTCTGACGTCCGTTATCAGTTCCCTCCGACCACGCCAGCATATCGAGGAACGCCTTACGTTGATTATTGATTTCTACCATCTTCTACTCCGGCTTTTTTAGCAGCGAAGCGTTTGATAAGCGAACCAATCGAGTCAGACCGATGTAGCCGATAAACACGCGATAAACACGCTCGTTATATAAGCGAGATTGCTTAGTCCTTAGTCCGGCGAAGTCGAGAAGGTCACGAATGAACTAGGCGATAATGGCGCACATCGTTGCGTCGATTACACGTTTTTGTAAACGCACCGCCATTATATCTGCCGCGAAGGTACGCCATTGCAAACGCAAGGATTGCCCCGATGCCTTGTTGCCGCTTTGCCGCGAGAATGGCGGCCAACAGGTCATGTTTTTCTGGCATCTTCATGTCTTACCCCCAATAAGGGGATTTGCTCTATTTAATTAGGAATAAGGTCGATTACTGATAGAACAAATCCAGGCTACTGTGTTTAGTAATCAGATTTGTTCGTGACCGATATGCA